>QLOY01003098.1:0-50356 GCA_003313965.1 Megacollybia marginata
AAAATTCTTTTCAGAGGACAAGGACCACAGTTTCGAAGCAAAGGTTAGCCGAAGCAAACGCCGCGCCGCATACTACTTGCTAACAAACTTCTTAGATGATGGATGAGAGCGCTCGCTTATTAGTGTTCCAACAACAACTGGAGAAAGAAGCCGACTCAAAAATCAACTTTTTCGGACTCAGCATCAATGAGACCATGCGGACATGTCTGCTAAACGGGATGTCTAAAAGGGCTGATAAAATCAAGTCTGATTTTAGCGTGTCTGAGAAGCGGTGAGTGGAGCGTTGTTTTGTTATTCCATTGATTCGGTGTTTTTTCAGGTTTTGGCATCTCAAGCTCGCCGCTCTTACAGAGCTCAAAGATTTCGACGGGATTGATGCTTTCGCGAAATCAAAGAGGAGTCCGATTGGATATGAGCCTTTTGTGCGACATTTACTCCAAAAGGGATACGCCAAGGAAGCGTCTGGTTTTATTCCACGTTGTGATCCGCCCAAACGGGCAGACCTCTATGCGGACTGTGGCGACTGGCGACTGGCTGCTAAAGAGTGCAAAGAACGTGGTAACAAGGCAAAATTGGTGTATGTGCCCTTCTGTGCTTATCTTCACTTGCTGATTCTGGTTCAGAGAGCTTAGCAAAAAGAGCCCGAATTCTATGGTCACCCGAGAGATTGAACAGATATTGTCAACGATGAAATGATTTCATTCAATGATAGATAGATCCTCGGCCTTGCACCCCATATAATACTATATTCCTTAGGTATACCTTTCCCGTAGATGTCACGGGTATCTCCAAACATATAGGACGTTTCGTTCCGATCATAACTCACTCATCACCTTCATCACCGTCATCACCGTCGTCATGGACTGTATCGAATGAATATGGCAAGGGCACTTCTCGTGTAATTCGGTACTGATCCATGTTACCGAGGTGCTCGTTCTCGAGACGATCTTAGAGAAGGCTGTCAATTACCTAGAAGAGAAGAGGGCAACTTACAGAAGTTCCATTGCCATCGGCGAAGCACTTCCAGCAATCCAGCAAGGAAGGTTCGAACATTGAGACTTGGGCCCGAAATCGGTATGTATATTAGCCAAATAAATCTGATTATCGCATTTGATATCTGGGAAGTTATGAGAAAATGATGGCGGTAGAAGTTGAAGGCATACGATGGCGAAATAATACAACTGAAGGAGGGAGAATGAGCATCCAAAATGACAACTAAGTCAGCAACTCACTGTCGCATTCGAGTATAAGAGGGAGGGCCTAAGTAGAACATGCTCCCCGCGAAGACTCAGAATCGACCAATCCATCAGAAGATCCTGAGTATATGATGAGCTTGGTTTTGCCACAAAGACATGCCGTACCCATGATAAAGCATAAGCCGAGTACAGCGTATTGAAGACAATCCAAAGTGCAAATGTAGCGCCACGTCCACCTATCATTTTTAAGCTGAATAATCTATGAATCAAAGTAACCGGCTCACCTTGGTGTCTCCACATGAAGTAAAACAGATACGAAAAGATTCCAGAAGTATATTTTCCACCCTAGTTCTTATAAGAAAGGGTTTACCGGTCAATCGGAAAACGCACGTTAATAAGATGGGTATTGAGCCCTGAATCTGCGTAACGCCTGACACTTTGCACAGCACGCGCCAGTAGAGGTAAAGTCGCAAGACAAAATGCAGCCGGCCAGAGCTTGGATGAAGACCCGCACTGTTGAAAGCTGTTTTCGAATTCGACAGCATAGGAACATACGAAGAAGGAAAGATTAGAAAGAGTGAAAATGAGACTACAGTATTGATCGCTGCCAAACAAGTCAATTAATGTCTTTTGGTAATGACACGGTCACGAACCCAAGCCAGAAATCCGCGAACTAAAGTATAAGTATGAGATGTGCATATAGGAAGATGCCTGGAGGTTACCTCGACTCTGCGGGTACCAGATACAAGCAGTTTGCCCGATTTTTTCAGAAGCCACTGTCTCGCGGAGGGGAACATCACGCCTGCGATGATTCAAAACAATTTCCGTCTTCGTTGTTTTTCTTACCTGGTATTGGATTTAACATCACTATGGCGGTGAAGCCCAGCCACACCAAAAGCCACATATAAGGACCAATATGCGGTGATCCTATCTGCGCGAAGGAGAGGAAAAAGGCATAGCACAATGCTGCCAGGATGAGAGCAGGGACCTGTAAGGCAATGAAGATCGGTATCATCGCAGTAATAAAACCTTTTACCTCGAAGTATTCGCGATAGTCTAATCGTGTTCTCGTACTCAACTCTGATAGTGGATGAGGGATGAGACATATGATACTCGTTCTCAACTCACCAAATATAAACACGTAGTTGATTCTACATCGTGCCCATACAAGAAGATTGATTCCAACCAGCACCGCGAATAACGAAGGGATAAGGAACATTCCATATGCAAACAACAAGCCATCCCAACCCGCGATGGATGCGCGAGTCGAGGGTAGAAAACCTGATGACATTTTAGCTATCATGGCGAGTCAAGATTTCTAGCACACTTTGATATAGACCATACGCAAAAGCAGGGACAGCGAGACCAAGGCACATGCCAGATCTGAACGTACTGTCATGATGACTCTTATGGAGTGTCGTAACTCGCAGGCGCGTCTTTGCTCTCTTGAGGTCACCGGAAACTGTAAGCGGAATACATCAATGATGGTCGGACAATGTGAAACGACCTCACGGAATTGTGAAGCGTATGATTCTTCCATTTGTCTCATCATAGATGTGACCGATTCACCAGACGCAACGCCACTTGTGTCAACCTTATAGCCGATAATTAACTGCGAGTCGATGCGACTAGCCAACCTACTTTTTCAGACATGTAAGCCTGCATGCATGTGATCTGCTATTGTTAGATAACGATAGACGAAATGTAGGGAAGTATGACCTTCGTGACTTTTTCGAACTTCTTGAGCGCCTTGCGAATACCAGTTGTATTCAAGACCTGGGAATATTTCAGACATTTCCGCGAAGTAGTGAGTAAAGACGAACACGATAGTTGTTCAGAGCCTCGAGCCCACTGCGGATTAGTGTGAGGTTGCGCAGTAACACCCGAAAAAAGCAAACCGATAATTCTCTATGACCGCCTTTTTTAGTTTTTTCTTTGCGTGTTGATACTCTTCAAGGTCAAAAGCCGGTCGCTTCATACTGTCTCTTTTTTCAATGTGAGCCGTTTTGGATGTTTCATCGCTGACAGAAGTCTTTTGACGATTAGATTATGTGGCCCGAAATTGTGGAGGCAGAGACGCTAACCTTCGCAAAATAAGAAAGGAATATCGTAGGCCAATTTCGTGATTCGCTTCCATGAAGATCCTGAAAATGAGTTGATGACGAGTGCAAGCCGATTCATGAAAACATTACATGTAATCGTTTGCGTTGTATGCTTAATTCGCTTATTTGCTCTCCTAGAGCATGCGTTCGAGCTGACATTTCCTTCTCACGGTCGAGATAAAATGATTCAATCTTCTCTAATTCCTGATTGAGATTAGTGAAGAAAGCTTGCTCTTGAGGAGATAGCAGTGGCATAAGCTCATTCAAAGACAAAGGTTCCCCAAATGGATGTCTTGGTTGCCCTGAGCGGTGTCAGCTTAGTAAAGGACAAATGTTTATGACGTACCTCTCAAGCTCTTCTTGGTCCGACCAGTTACTTTGCTAATTGTGCCTTGTGAAGGCATCCGATTGAACATGGGCCGATCGGGAGCTTTGAGATGTCCGTCATCTGTTTTCGCACTGCTACTAGGAAACTCTCGTCGCGTAACAACAGACGACGGGCTAGCTGGAACACTAGTGTTTGCACCAGTAGGTCCCTCTGAATCGTTGGGATGTTTGAGCCCGTCTTCTAGGCCCTCGTGAGCGCGCCGGATCTCTCCAATACGCTTTTTCAGGCCACGATAGTCACTTCAATAACGATTAGTCAAGAGAGAAGTACGAGAAATTGGTTCAGACATGTATGCTCGTTTCCATTCTGGCGTCTAGCCACACACCGTTCAGCTCCACAAAACAAGATAAGGCAAGGAACCAGGTACCTGAGTGTCTCGTAAATATCTTAAAACTGAACGTCAGAACCAGCGTGTCGTGGGTGAACACTAAGAGCACTAACCGTGCAAATTTCATGACAAGTGGATCGGAATAAAGATGAAGTAATGTCAGGTGACTCTCCGCGTAAATACAGGCAAATAACGCGTCGACAACCGCTATGACCAAGTTATGACTGTACCGCTTTGACTTGATGCAAAGAGAGTAAGACACTGAAAAGTAGACGTATTTGAGAGCGATTTATGAGGGATATTACGTTTGCTAAGAGCTCTCCTCAGCAGAGATTTTATAACCAGTTTGTAGTCGAAGGAACTTCGCGTGTGTAACCTCTCGTTGATCCTATTACACCCTATTAAGCCCGCCTGAGCTCATTACATGCCTGCTTTCCATGCTGCAGCGGATGCTACATGCCGGCCTCGTTCCTTCCTCCAGTCTGTCCTGCAGTCGGCTTGCGAATAATTTGAAGTTTTAGATCTCCGGTGAGAGATGCTGAGACAAGATTTTTCCTCGCTTTTTGTGGAGACGCGACAGTGTCACTACAAACAACTTGAAGCTGCAAGTTGAGTGGCTCACGTTTGAATCGGGAGACGATAACTGAAATATATTTCTTGTTCGAATATGCCGAAGAGCTGAGTTGGAAGCGGATCAACTGCAGCAGGCTGAATGAAGCTCACCGATTTAATATCGGTAAAATGCGACAAAAATCGCTCAATTCCGATGGCATACCTATGGAGCCTGAGTTTCTTTTCTTGGCAACAGGAGCCACTTCCTGACGACTCGGAACTGGTTGCGCGAGAGTCGAGGAATTGGCGAGTGCTCGAACGTTCTTCTTTACTTACTGTACAGATCGTTGTCCTGGTCCTGACAAGGTGTCGCAGGAACTGGTAAAATAGCAAAATGACGAAGGTGGATACTTTCAGATGCTTGCATTCAGTTCCCCCCGAAATTTGAGCTTGACCTGTCGCATAAAGTTGGCGCTGGCATAGCCACAGCGCAGATCCTCAATGATCGGTTCCTATTTACGATGCGCACACGATCAGAGCAGCCGAATCCATGCAGCTTCCATACAAGACTCTAGAGGATATTAACGCACGTGCGATTATACGCTAGGTTGACCTCTCTTCGTCAAGCGCCAAGAAGCCGTCCTCTCTCGATCTCACTGCAGTCAGACAGACGGAACGATTAGTTTGCCTGCGCGTCGAGCAAAGTGGCAGGCCAAATAGAAAAAACGTCTAATACAGGCACAGGAGCTTGGTTCTATCTGAGATGATCGGATATCTTGAGATTTATCGATCGATATCGACATTGAGATACTAGTAGCCCATCATCCTGGGATGAGGCGGAATGAGCGGAGCGTTGATAGCCTACGCAATGAAGTTTAGCGTTAAGAATCACAAAACGCACCTTCGTGTCAAGAGGTAGGATAGGCACCGCACGGAACGCACGCCATACCGTTTATTCCTTCTCAGCCAAAGGATTTCCGAATTAGCCGTGTGGGACCAGAGAAGGTCCTCTGGTGCTTCTGAAAGGGCTTCAGGAAGGAGCGACAAGCACGCGTGTCGCTCGGAACGTTTACAAAGATTCGACAACTACACCATGTAGCCGATTGAAAGCAATGGAAGAAACTGGCTGGAATTGTACCGTCAGCCCTACCTACTGTGACAAATCGAGAGCAAAATAACGGAATCCGCATGTCAACAGCATGCATGCACCCAGCATTCACATGGAGCATTTGTTTCAGAGGCAGTTTTGACTAGCGTTGCTCGAAGCTGTGAGGCCGACGTGTTACAACCTGAAGTTTCATCCGGATTGATGGCACTGACAAAAACTCCAAACGTCGAGGCCAGAGTACCCGAGAGACGGGCTGTAAGTCATTCACAAAAGACCGTGCCGGACAAAGGAAAGTGTACGTTCAAGCTTGGCTTGGCACAGATCAGGCCGTAGGGCAGTCTCCAGTTGTTGATAGCCTGAGTAGCATTATCTCGTCATCATTGATCAACCGCATCTGCGATGTTCCTACAAAACGAAAGCGCACGTGCGTGCGTGGCTTTTTTGGTTCGTGGTAGAACGTGCCTCTTGGTAGAACGTGCCTCTTTGGAAGATGAAGCCGTCTCATGAAAGCGCTGTGAAATACGTCACTGGCATATCCTGGGGGAGGGGGGGATCCCGCGAGCCACAAATTCAACACAAATTGCGAGGATTTCGCTATGAACAAGCTATGAATCAAAGGTTCTCCACCAAGCCATTATCGATACCGAGTTCAGAACATTCTTCGGCAATCTGAAAGAGCAGGATCTGATTGTGCTTTTGTCGTGGAAGGTAAGGGTTTGGAAATTCTCAAATTGGCGACAGGGGGTGGATACAGACTGAATAATAGGTTCATGAGCTATGAGTTATGAATGATGAATGCAGCTCACTCCATTAGCTACATATCGTGAACGCTGCGACCCAACTGGGCGCTGGATAGCTCAGGCTGTCTGACAGAAGGCCCTCAGACACGCATGAGGCTCAATATGAGGCTCTTGCCGTCACCAGTAGTCTCTGAAAGTGTAAGAGAAGTAATCGCAGCAAAAGGTTACTGTTAAACCGTGTTGGCGTCTGGCTAAGCTGCCTAACCCCAGCCTCCAGGGCTCACACGAGCACGAAATATGAGGACATTTCATTCGAAAACCGCAGCAATAGTTGTAACTTGTAAGAACTGAATCGCATAGCATTGACGGTGCGTAGAGACCGAAACAAGACATTTCCAACATGTTAGTATTACATCATTAGGGTAAGGTTAACATCATGTGCTCAAATTTGCCTATCCGCAACAACTTGGCAACAACCGTAAATTTACATTGCATTTACGAGCAGGAACAAAGAACATTTATGATTTATCCAAGTTGGGCCTCCCATTTCTCTTCTCTTATTTCAACACAAACGCGCATAACACCCACGCAGCAAGCTAGGGGCTTCAATAATGAAGAGAGGATCCACAGGGCAACCGATAGGTTTTCCAAGAACCTTGCACTTTGTTCTCCTCCACCTCAACTCCACACAGCTGACAGGTGTAACGTCTCCAATACCCATTTGCCCGACCGCAATGCCAAATATGAAAGGCTCCGTTTGCACATGGGGGAATGTTCTCGGGGTTGGTAGCAACAGGCTTCTGTGGTTTAGGGTTCAGATATACGTCAGTCGAGTCAGTTACATCAAACTTGGGGCGTGGCCGTCCTTTCTTTCTCGGTTCGATTCCAGAGGTAGACGATGGTATAGTCTGCTTCGGGACGACTTTTGGTGCTTTAGTGCATTCGCGAGCTTGATGCGACGAGACGTAGAGAGATTGGCGCAGGTTTGCCTTTCTCTTCCCGCTACTTGGTACAAGGGGTTGATGCAAGATTTCTTCCTTCTTTGGTTTGAGGGGGACAGTTGCTCTAGCAGTGTTTTGTGCCGTCGTACCAGATGAACTCCTCGTGATAGACCCTAGAGGTGCTGACGAACGCGTAGGAGCCGAACCCTCCGAAACAGGCGCAGTTTGCGTAGTAGCAGGCTGAGCGGCCCGGGGAGATATACGTGGTGTAGCTGCATGTTCGACGGACGATGAAAACGAGGTCGCGAAGACCCGGGACGTGGCAGCAGTCAGGTGTGTTGCGGTAGTTTCAGCATCATTGGGACCAAATGGATATGCTGACGGTGCAGCAAACGAAGATGACGCGGTCGAGGTGACTGCAGGAACTTCAGCGGCAATCGGAAAAACCGTTGTCGATGAAGTGGTAACAAATTCAGCGGATTTGGGAGCCAGAAAGAAAGGGTTCGAGGTGGTAGCACCGAATGAGAACTTTTCCGTAGACGAGGAGGTGACTGGTGTCGATCTAACTCCAGCTGTTTGAGAGCCAGAGGCAAACGCAGTCTTCTGTGCAGACGAAGTATCGATGGAAGGCGTCTGCCCAAAGGAGAATGGCAGTGGAGCGCTTCCTCCGCTATTTAATGCCGGGTTAGTAAAGCAAAATGGTGAAGTCGGGGTGTCAGGCATTTGGGCTTTAAACGACTTCGCAGGTGCTGCTGGCGCCCCGGCAGGAGTCCTCACATCTGGTATCTGCAGATTGTTTGTTGCCCCCGTGGTCGACTTTGACGAAGAAGCTGTTCTCGCTTGAGTATGACTGGGTGCCACTCTGTCGCATTTCGTGGTCCTTTCGTCCACTTTTCGGTACCGTTCATCAGGTTCCGCTTTGATTAAAGATGAAGAAGACTGATATGGGGATGATGGTGATGCTACAAGTACCGATGAACAAGGCGGCTTTCCTCGATCAGATTGTGAAGCAAGACGCCCAGATCGAGATCGAGTCGAGAATGATGATATCGACGAACGAGGTGATCGAGGACTCGGAGGAGACACGGCCGAAGACGTTGTAGCATTTCCTATGGGTCTTAGGTGATCTCCATTTGATGCAGCTACTAATAATTCAGCATCAAAGCGCGATGGCAAACAAGCTCACATGTCTTCATTGTGTTCAGATAACACATACCCAACCAAGCAAAAGTAACTTTCTTCGTCTGATATCCATAACAATACCTGAACGAATTAACTAGGACTTTCACGAACGCTAAGAACTCACCAAGCCGATGCACGAACAAACTCTCGTGCATGTTCTGCGGGTGTCGTACCTAAAGAAGATGAACTGAGATATATATCTAATGGGCAAACTCACCAGAAAAATACTTTTCTTTCCATTCTCGTTTAATGGTGTCTGTATGCCTTTCATACCCGGACGAACGCCTGAGTCCTGTTAACGTGCATCAGCACCACAACTTCACAAAGATACCGTCAGGACCAACCTAGAAGATCCTCTTTATCCTTATCAACCGCCTGCTGAAGCTGCTTCTCAAACTCTTCACAGAGTCCACGAGCTTCCTGATAAAACCGCTCCCACAGTGCAGGATACACAGCACGAACGTCAAGCTCAGGATCGAGCCTGAAACTCTCCATCTCCGGTTTGAAATCCTCGTCGTACGGAACCATCCTTCGAAAAGCTATTAGTGGATCAGGAGCGATATTCATACTCGACACTCGGCTCTTGATACGAAGAAACTTTTGTCGCAAGATTTTCAGGTCAGAACCAACTTCAAGCATATCCTACGGCTTATTCAGAAACAAATTCACAAAGAGAGAACGCAACCCACCATGGCTTCCTCGATGAGGGGCACAAGTTCCCTTGAAAGCGCAGACCGAGCACAGTCAGCACTTGATTTGGTGACTAGCTGCCAAAACGTGCAGAGTTCACCCAAGAGACCTTGTCCCCCAAGCCGGAAATTAACAAACGTCTCCGCTGCATCTACCTGCATTCTCTCCTTCGAATTCTTCCGAGATTCCTCCTCTGCTGTAGATGTGAAAACGTAACCTAGAGCTGATTTGATCCAATTCGTCCACGACTGACGACGTGGATTGGCGAGCGCTTTGGCTGCACTGAGTAACCCGCTGCTTTGTGAGACAGGCAGCTTGGCTCTTTTCCCAGGGGGATCGATTTCGGGAGGAATCAAACGGGGATCCCAGGTCACGAAGTACATCTCGTCTGGTTTCCTGACAGTACACCGTCAACGAAGAACGAGCTTTATAACTGCCACATACCCTCCGCCCATAGTATCAGGAATCGAACGTCGACATTTCGTAGGAAACACTGACGATGAGCAAGCGAAACTGATTAGCAAAACATGCCTCACCAATGCAGTTCTTTAGGTGCGCAAGTTGAGGTTTATTCACAGCGTTCAAAACTCGAATGCCTGAAATGATATAGACGAGTGGTACGCGGTAGACAAAAGCAAGGCAACACACCTCCGATATCATACAACGCCGAGTTGCTAAAACACGAATATCACACCGTATACATGAACGGGAGATGACTGTACTGACCGGGAAACAACGACACTTCCGACGTACACACCGGTTCGATTCGGTAAATTCATGCAGACTTGGTCATCCTCCAGAACACCCTCCTCGTCCGCTACACCATACAGCCGTGTGGATTTCTATTAATCCCATCTGTCAGCTATCCGCATAGGGAGATCATGATTAGATCCGGCGCACCTTGACCTCGATAGCCAATTTATCATACAGATTCTTGTATTGCTCGTGCTGATATTGTTTCATCATGTGTTTAAGATACGGTTCGTTCAGATCGTGACCGTTCAAGAGGAGTTGGTGGACTAGGTTCAAGTCGGTTCATTAGAGAGATATAGGTGCTTTTTGATAACTCACGCTCTTGACCACCGGCACTAGTAGGCTCTGCACCAGTCCACTTGAGCAATTCGAGAGCTTTGCTCCGATCCTGCATGAACAAGGAGAGATCGTCTTTGTATTCGTCAAGAAGGTCTTCCAACATCTACGAACGACAAAAGTCATCATCAAAAAGTCGGGGTAAATGATACATACCACAGTGTGTACACCCATGGAAAGAAGCAAGAGAATAAGATTAACAGAAAGCCTTGCGCGGCCGAAGCTCCGTGAGACATTACAGACTTCAAACTCTGTCAGATCGCAGTCGTATTTGTACATACTAGACCGATATGCGATCGTTTTTCCAGTCCGCTGCACCAATTCGTCAAAGACATCGTCGGAGTAGGCGCAAAAGATCCCTTTGATACCACCCAATCTGGCTTGGAAGACTATACAAACAAACAAATAAGAAAGAAAGAGCTCCAGTAGACGCAAAGGGTTTTTACCTGAAGTATCCTCTGACAATCCCAAAGACGCACGAACCTGCTTCGCGAGAGATTCCCGGATCATACCGATACCGTCCGTACTAGTCAAAGACGCGTCGTCGTCAACTGCGCCGCGTTTGTCTGGTATCTCTATCATTTGATGTGATAGAACCTGTGCGTTAGTTATCAGCTCAGACTGAACTTCTAACATTCGAAAATACTACCTTCAAAGCCACAGAGCTAGAGGAGAAAGACATCCCCATCCGCTTCACATATCCTCCATATCCATATTTCTCATACACAGCAGAAAGGTCACCAAGGAGAGCTAAAAGTCTCTCCACCGTCCATTCGTCATCTTCTCGAAAGAGAATAAACTGATTTGCTTTAAGCTGTGTTTCGGTGAATCCTAACCACGCGTATCTTAATAAGTGTAAGCATACTACAGTGCCACCACTGAGTGTGGAAGCATACCTATGTCCTTGACAATTCAACCCATTTTGAACGATACCAACCATCATCTCCCGTGTAACCTCCAGCTTTCTGTCAACACTGACGACAACGAAACGGGTGGTATCGTCGACTAGACGAGCAGCACGAAACGATTTGTGCCATTGGAGAATGGGAATATCAATCGAGTATCGCCGTGTAGTAGCCGACTCGGACTCCTCTATCCTCAATTGCGTCCTGGCGATACGAACCCAGTCTTTCCGCTTGGAGGTCATTGTGAGTGGCAAGTCAAGAGCATCTGAAATGACGGTTTAAATTGAAAGAGGCAACTAATAAATTAGAGGAAACAAAGCACAAAGAAGGCGCCGGTGCGACCATTGTGCTGGATTGGGTCAAGCCGAAATTGATGCACGTGATCAAGGTCAAAGGTGCTTTTCAGGAGCTTTCACGATGTTTTGAAGAGTTTGCATACGCAGACGAGAGATATGAAATCCAAAGAAAACGCGTGTTGGACGTGTCCGACGCGTGATTTCGCAGTCACGCGCAGAAATACTTATCTATCTCCAAGCCTTCGTGTTTCAAAGCCGTGGAACAACTTGAACAGTTTCATGCTACTGCTGCAGAAGGATAGACTTGCCCCCTTTCTCCCTAATACAATCCTCCATACCTCTCGCCTTGGGAAGAATATCCAACGTCGCCTTGACATCGCGCTTTTCTGGATAAAGATAGAACCACTACAAAATACGATGCGAATTTGTCACCGACACTTTAAAATGGAACGGTGACAAACACACCTTCATAGTCCCCCAAAGTGCAGGAAACATGGTCTCTTTCGACTTTTCAAATTCCTCCATCGACGTCTCCTTGAGCTTAACCTTCTCCCCCACTATCTCTTCCAAACCAGCTGCTATCTCACGAGGAGTGACTTTTGAAGTCGCAGCAAAGATGTCTTTTCCTAAAATCAATCAATTCGTCGTCGTCTGTCTGTCCTTGGAATGATTCATTTACCAATATACTTTTCGGGGTTTTTAAACGCAATCCCAGCAATAATCCCACAATCCTGACCAGAAATAAAAGGAAACGGTTCGTCTGATGGGAATCCGGGATTAAACATCAGCACGCCATCAGCAGCGTCACGCTTGATAGTCCAAATAGAACCCCCAAAGTTTTCCCAGAACATCGAAGTGTATAAGCTTGCCAAAAAATCGGTTACGATGTGATGAGAAGGTTGTTGAGGACATACGAAGTACGAGGGATTCCCGAAGCAAGGAGATAATCGTTAACACGAGCCTTTGTTTCAAAATGCTCAATGTTGACCTCGGAATGTTCTAGAGCGCTAAACACAAAATGTTGGATTCCCGTCTGTTTAGCTGCGTCCACTAGAGTTTTGCCTTGGGTTTCTTCCGAAGCAAACGCTGTCCAAACTGTCCCACCAATCAGTCAATCGTTACTACAAGTGTCTTCCGAGAGTACTCACAGTCGGTCACAGCAAAAACACCATACGCTCCTTCCAAAGCTCTCACAACAGACGCTTTATCATCCAAATCGGCTTTGACGATTTCTGCGCCTTTCAAAGCGAGCCCTAGTAACCACAAGTATTTGGACTGAAGAAGCCTGAGAAACGTGTAGTACATACCTTTAGCAGCCTCGCTATCTGGCTTCCTCGTAACAGCTCTTACATGAAATGTCCCGTCTTCGCAGAGGTATTTCACTGTACCGGAGCCTTGCTTGCCAGTAGCGCAGAACACTGTTATGATCTTCTTGGTAGAGGTCATTGCTCAGGTGGTGGGAATAAGAGACAAGGAAGAATACGCGCTTAAATGCTTTTCCGTGTCCGCCGCGACTGAGTTCTACTAGCTTTGATTCCATCACTGCTCATCACTGAGCATCTGCCATTTGGTGCTCGCGTAGAACGTGGACGAGAACTGATGGAGACGTGTTCAGCTTTTCCAAATTCGGTTCGTCGACCTCGATAATTAACAAAGACATGCAAGATGGTGGAACATATGATAAGATGACGAAAGACAGGTCCGTAAACCAAAGATATCTATCAAGGATCCGTCGTGGACGCGGAGTGCTCGCTTTGGAGTTATTGAGGATATCGAGATGCCGGTAGGTCAGTAATTATATTTGTTGTTGTTGTATCTACAGTTCCAATCTCTAATTCGTTCCCGCAGCTTACGACCACCTAAATTCCGAACTCTTGCATAGTCTAGTGGCCCCACAAGCATCATGTCTGAGAGAGCCCTAAAGGATAAGAAATAACTTGACATGTTTGACGTGTCTACGCGTTTCGGTAAGTGAACGTCATAACCATCATCATAACCATCATCATTACTCAGCCAAATGGTCCCACAGCGGGAACGGCCGGTACCTACCACCCACCAACAGACGAGCTCACGTCGACGACGCGGTAGATCTGCAGCAGGCCAAACGGCAGGGGACAAAGATACAAAAGCACTAATAAGAAGAAAAAATACACAAGTTGCAACGCTCAGCTCCCGGTTCCATCTACCCAACTTCGAAACACGTGCCATTTACAGTCTCGCAACATTTGTTGTTTGTCGGAAGTGGACACCAAAGACGGCCGTATGTGGGGTCACAGCTTAGCAAATGCCAAAAATGTAAGACGTGGGAAGGAAGGAAGGAAGGAAGGAAGGAAGCAAGTATATACACGGTCCACAGATAGGACAAAACAGTGAGCTGTGAGCGTAAAAGGGTGTGTTTTGAGCTGTAATTTGGTACAGTCATGTATCAAAGGCTAATTGAGAGGTATACCAAGAATTATAAAGAACGAGCAAAAATTGACAGAGCTGCTCGTCGTCTACGACTGGCTGCGACGACGAATTGGCGCAACGCGACACGTGACCTTGCTAACGCCGAGCATCAATCAGATTCAATAAGTATTGCCTTCAATCGCAAAAACTTCCATCATGCGTATGAAAGCTGCCGAAGTTTACTTTTAGACCAACCTGTTGAATAAAATGTAATGCGGACCAAAAACCTGCAGAACCTGCAGAACACAATGTCTTTTGTGCCTGAAACTGTCGACGCTTTATCCGAATCCACAGCAGCCTCCGCTTCTACCAACCAACCCATCTGGTATATCATAACCATGACCGTACTTTTTGCCTTGGTCGCCAAGTCAATGCAAAAAAAACTTCCGCCCATCGCTATAGAAATGCTCGAAGAAGAGGTCTCTGCGATCGATGACGCATTAGTGGAGGGCATAGTAAACGATATGCTTGATTCCCGCATTGTTTCTAAATGCAAGACGGCTCTCAACGGGTAAGTGCTAAGCACTAGCGTCTATTCCTAGGCTGGGCGTTTGATCCTCTAATAGGCTCAGATCAGACATAGCTGAGGCCCGGATGGAATATTTCCAATACAAAGGTCAGAACTGGAGAGAATATCTGAAGAGGGTTCCAGTGCTGAGTTATAGAATCCATGGCAAAATTGTGCAAGCGCATCGTCTTCATGAGCGAGTACAGGTACTTGTGCTTTTCTTCTAGGTTTCATCTGATTGAGAGTGTACAGATAAGCATCGAATCTTATAAACTGTTCAAGCACAAGGAAGACATTGCACGAAGAAATCAGTTCCTGTCTGCATACGAGTCCTCAATTGAGAGCCAGACGTAGGCGCTGGAGTTCTTCGTCGTTATCCAGCAGGGAACGCATGATTGGATGTGTGTTACGAAGAGATGCTTGTTTACAATCTAAATTTGATTCCGGTTTCCTAGCAGAACGTGCCAGCACTGCGGCAACAGTAGCGCGTAAGACAGTAAATTCCAAGTCCACAGTGAGCCACATAAAGCTTCGGGAAGAGAGCAAATGATGTTAGCAGCGTTTGATATTGAATCGCAGTTCCTCCGGCACAAAAAAAAAACGAGAATCCTTCGAGGCACTCATTGATGTTAATTTCGACTGTGATGATTAAAAACCATTGAGCGCTCAACACTCCAAGTGCCCCATAAAAATCTGCCATGTCCAACGGCGGTCAGCGGAACATGCGTCTGCGCATTCATCGTCGTCATCATTGCCTGCTCGGCCAACTCAAGTCCAGAACCGAACCCATCGGAGGAGTGACCTGTCAACGATGAGACGGTGGTTCAAGCCTCAATGAAAGAGCGAAATTATATCCAGATGACGATGAGAAAATATGGCATCGTTAGGTACCTCTTTCAGGCAATGGTCGTGGAAGAGGAACGCGGATTTCGAATTTTGTTGTATGGTCGTGGTTGATATAGGAAGGCAGTAAAGCAATCTGCCAATGAGGTAGAGAGTCGAGGGCTGGGGAGTCGTGGGGCATAAAATCAGACCGGAGTGCTCGGAACGGAAGGATGAGTGTACTTTGCTACCGGTCATTAATAATATCAGCGGTCGTGACCAGAGGGGATCGCTGGCTCTGTTTTCCATACAGCGCTAGGGACACTGGGGATAGAGCTAGCACAATTGTAAGCTGAAGTCGGGGTGTCAAGGCTTCGTCCTTGTCCGAAAGGTTTTCTATCTCGTCATTATCGTCAAGTAGTGCACGCAAGGGAAGCGGGTCAAGGCTCCATAGCCCGATTTTCCATACAAACAGCAACAAGCACATACTGCTTAACTAGCTGTTATTTGCCATCACTGCCGGAAAGGCATAATACGTGCAAGCTCGTAGGCGAAGAACCTGTTGAAAGAACCTAGAAAAAGCTTTCATAACAACACTATAGCATACATACCTTCGGGCGAATTGCATGCAGCTCGCAGGAGTTGAACTTGACATGCCGATAGACTTGAGAATAGGATGGGTCTGCTATTGGCAGACGAGCTGAAGGGCCTAGACGTCTAACAGCGAGGCTTTGAGTGGATGGAGAGTGCTATTAGTAGCAGTCAGAGTAGGCGATTACGCACCGATTCTGCACCGATTCTGCTGTCGATTATGAGTCGATTCCAGAAGCAGAATTGGGTCATAATCGACATGTGCTCTGACCGCCCCTGGTTCTGATTCCTATTTCTAAGGACGATTCTGTAGGCCAATTATGTCAAGCACGTGCACTATACAGTATTATATAAATAGAATATGCTGGGTACTCGAGAATCGTGGAAAGAATCGAGCCAAGTCAGAATCGACAGAATCGTCGAATCGCCTCTGGAGTCGATTCGCCGATTATGACGATTATGACAGAATCGTCGATTCTGTCACTCCAGAATCGTGTCATAATCGGCTTCAGAATCGACATCAGAATCGGCCATAATCGGCCACTCTGACTGCTACTATTGAGAAGAATCTGCCATCAATTTTCATACCAAGGAAGGTTCAAAGTCAGATACAACAATTCCAACGCTGAGGGTCATTTTTGTCCCACTAATCGTAATCGTTGCTAGAAGTGTCTCCGAGAATCACAAACGTACTTACAGTCGGTCACAGCAAAAACACCATACACTCCTTCCAAAGCTCTCACAACAGACTCTTTATCATCCAAAGTATTTCACTGCACCGGAACCTTGCTTGCCAGTAGCGCAGAACACTGTTGTGATCTTCTTGGTAGAGGTCATTGCTCAGGTGGTGGGAATAAGAGACAAGGAAGAATACGCGCTTAAATGCTTTTCCGTGTCCGCCGCGACTGAGCTCTACTGCTTTGATCAATGATGAGCATCTGCCATTTGGTGCTCGCGTACTACCTAGAACGTGGACGAGAACTGATGGAGACGGGTTCAGCTGTTCCAAATTCCATTCGTCGACCTCGATAATTAACAAAGACATGCAAGATGGTGGAACATGATAAGATGATGAAAGACAGGTCCGTAAACCAAAGATATCTAAAAATAGGCTAAAGATGTGACCGGGACCGGGATAAGCGGCTTAGGGGTTACTTCGGTCACATCTTTAGCCTATTTTTAGATATCTTTGGTTTACGGACCTGTCGAAGTCTTTCAATGTCTTCATCTTATCATCTGTCCTTCCACCATCTTGCATGTCTTTGTTAATTATTGAGGTCGACGTGGAATTTGGAAAAGCTGAGTGCTGAACCCGTCTCCATCAGTCCCAGCAAAAAGTGCCCCGGCGCTATCCGACTCTATCCGTGCAGATCTGTCATGTACGGATTCCACCAGGTGAGGTTGGATTTGGTCAGACGCTTTCCTTCCAGGCCGACCATATCCGACTGAATCTGACCTCAGCCAACGCTATCCGACATTATCCGGCCTCCTCTGGTTCTTATTAGCCCCGGTCAGAGTCGACGATTCGGCAACGATTCTGCCAGGCGATTCTGATCCGATTCTGACACGATTCTCAAAGACGATTCTGTCTTTCCCATGGCTGTCACTGGCCGTGTCACCTGTAGAAACGTCTTGTTTACTCTTATATAATACTGTACAGTTCCTCAGACATGTTAAAATAATTGTAAAATCTAGTGTAGACGCAGCTGAGCTTAGTGTTGCTATATGTTGCTACTTCTGCCTAACAAATCCTACTCAGAAGATAGAAAAGCTGAGGAAAATAACAAAGAAAAATTTTGCAAGTCTTGAGCAAGTTCCAACCAAGAGAGCTAAAACAGTTGTAAGGCAGATATCAAGCTGAAGAAGGGTGTAAAGAAAGAGCTGCCTGCTGTGCTTGCCAAACAGGATGGTGGTGCAAATGAAGAAGATACTGCTGGAATCAAGCATAATGTTCTTACCATAATTTACATGACGGTCAGAGTAACACACAATTCTCACACGATTCTGACATCAGAATCGTTCCGGAATCGGGTCAGAATCGTTGTCAGAATCGTGACCGAATCGTTGATTCTGACCGCCACTATTGTTGTTCATATAAAATCATATTATAATCCAATCCAATCCGATTCATATATTAAATAATTAAATACAGGACAAACTTGGGACGAACTAAGTAGACAATCCTAGCCTCAAAGTCACGACTCGGACTGCTGTTTTGTAGCGACCTCAATAACGAGACTCGGAATAAGTTAGCAAAAGCGAATACAGTGAAAGACAAAACACACCTGCAAGCCCTCTGGGTCACAATCCAGCCGACTCACTCCACGCAACCACACCAAGAGAATAGGATTTGGAAAGGTGGTTCAACTGAGCATGGATTTCATCAGCACAAGCAACACCAACAAGAATGTTCCACATACCTGTAAGTCTCGTTGTAAACCTGCACCGTCTACATCAGTATCTAGAAAAGGGTCAGTAGCTGGGTCTTTGAAAGCAGAATCATACCAAAATCATGGTCATACCATCTGTAAAGCTGTACAAACCATCAGACAGGCTAAGGATGATATGGAGCTTACCAGTGGCAACCGATAGCGACGACAGGCGGAGCTGATGGTGGTACGAAAGAAAGAATGGACGTGGGAATCTTGCAAAGAAAAGCATTCGCTTTATGTGACGAACAGGCACAGCGCACGGACCACTTTCGCGTTGCTTCATTTGGTAAAGTATATGTGAGCCGCCAGATTGGGACAGATTGCAACAGCTGGATGGCCAGCGTTGGCCAGTTTCTCCCCTGGTCAGTTTTGGACGGATAGAGTCGGATAGTGCTGGGGCACTTTTCGCTGGGCATCAGTTCTTGTCCACCAAGGGGGTAGCGGGATCACAATAAACAACACAGGGTACAATCAGAATTTTCGGCAGACCTGGGACCCCTCCCCCCCCCTTAAAAAGGAAATTTCCCAGCATGTGATGTCCTAAATAGGAAATTTTGAGCTCAAACCCACCACAACTGAAAAAAAATCACAGTAGCATTGTATTACAGTAAGTGATATGCTGTTTCTACTAGCATGACCCATAGTTTTGAGTACAGAATAATGTCTCAAATTGGATACATGTGATGTTAGTATCACATGTTCTCATCTGTTTCTACTGAGTTTGTACAATTTTGGTAGATAGAAGAGTTTCAAATGATTCTTAGGTATATTCAAGAGTCTTTAAGACATTTCTGAGCTTTATAACCCACTATTAAGATGGTATAAAAATATTTTTTTCAGCTCACTGAGACCCCCCCCCCACCTCCCTACCCTGTGTCACATGTTGCGATCCCGCCACCCCCTTGTTGTCCACGTTCTACACGAGCACCAAATGGCAAATGGCAGATGCTCAGTGATGGAATCAAAGCAGTAGAGCTCAGTCGCGGCAGACACGGAAAAGCATTTAAGCCAAGCACCTTTGCCTCTTATTTTATTCCCACCACCCTTTGACCTTGGGCAATGACCTCTAGCAAGAAGATCATAACAGTGTTCTGTGCTATTGGCAAGCAAGGCCGGTGCAGTGAAATATCTCTGCGAAGACGGGACATTTCATGTAAGAGCTGTTACAAGGAAGCCAGATAGCAAGGCTGCTAAAGCACAACATTTAGTCATAACAATAGCCACACCCATTTTACGTTTTCCTAATACTATCACTCATGGCCGCGAACCGGCCAGTGCAATGGCAGAGCCCATAATTATGAGAGCAAATAATACGCCAGAGCACATACAATAATCGTCTTGACCCTCACGTTCTCATTGATCACAACAATGGGCATACACCTCTGGAGACTGGCAAACATGTTGGTCACACAGGACACATAACGATCGGGTTTCTCAACGTGTGCATTGATCGCATCGGCCATGGCAACATCACATTGTACAAGTATTGAAGCGGTTTTTATGGTAACATCTGTCATCTCATGCACCAGGAGCCCACAACAGTAGCATCAAGTTTATTTGACAGATGCCAGAGGGATGGAGTCACTACAATCAGCCTGATCACTGTGAAAAAAATAGTCTTGCTAATCAAGCATTGGGGGTCAAGGCTTAAGGCAACCGCTGTTGCATCCAGAATGCGCTTACAACCGAAACTATCGGCCATCAATTGCTGTACACCAATAGTAATCAGACCACCTGACGTAGCAATGATATACTGCAAAAGTAGTACTGGCCGTCAAGTGGTATGATGGAGTGCTCATTGATAAAGTGTAGGCTGTATGTGTAGAACTGACCATCTGGAATTGAGCACAATCAGCCTAATTACTGTGAAAACACAGTCATGGTAATGAAGCGTCAGGTGTCAATGCTTCAGGCAACCACCAACAGGTACCATCAGCCATCGAGTGATATACACCCATGGTAATCGGACTAGCTGTCATGGAAACTGCACAATCAGCCTAATTACTGTGAAAACACAGTCATGGTAATGAAGCATCGGGCCTCGATGCTACAGGCAACCACCAATGGCTACCATTGGCCATCGAGTGATATACACTCATGGTAATCGGACTAGCTGACTGGAAACAATATACTGTGGATGTAATCCTGGCTGTCAAGTAATACCACCGACTGATCATTGAGAAAAGGTAGGCTGTACGTATAGAATTGGCCATCGGGGTCAAAACAGTCAAGCTGGCTACTGTAAAAATGCAGTCCTGCTAATGCAGTGTCGACTGTTGGGACGTACTCAGGCTGTTCTTCCCATGTGCTATCATGACAGCATCGGCCATTGACTCTTTGACTGAAAAGGGAGACCCAGCTGTTGAGCCTTCAGTATCATCACATCAGCCATCGCAAGGGTGACGTGCTGCAAGGTGGGCTTGGTCATTGAATGCAGAACACAACAAGCTTGCCCCTCTGAAAACACTGGTCTATCAAAGTAGATGGACTCGTCGAACACCTGAAATAATCGGACCGACTACCTTGAAACCAATGCACTGCCGATGTAGCACTGGCCAGCGAGTGCGCCATATTCCTTGCATAGGTTCCCCACACTAACCAATCAGCTATGTTACACTTGGCCGTTGACTTTGCTAGTGGAAATCTAAACCTGGTTCAATTTGGCACCAGGCGTCAAGCACGCGACATTGCTCACATGGATTCCCCACATTTACAAATTTGCTATGCTACACTTGGCCATTAAGTCCACCAATCTAAAGTCTGTTATACTAAGGGTTAGGGGGACGCTTCTGCTTCCGATGTTCTCTTTTGGTCGCCCGAACCCATTCAAATGAAGTCTCCACCTGTAGCATGAGATACTCCCAATTGCCTGCTTGCTGTTCCGCATATGCCACCATATGACTCTCTTTGGCCCTTCCTGCTAGCTCCTTCCATTCGGTCACCTTCCTTTTTAGCCAGTTAACTGTCCAATCCATCTCGTGTGGAACCAGCTGCAATTCTTTATCCCAACATGTAAGTCTAGCTTTTGCCCTTAGCCAATTCACACGATAGACTGAACTCTTGTTAGCATAGTCTCAAATCAGTTCTTACACTTACACTCCTCCATTCGCCAACTTGACTCTATCTCCACATGGCCTGCACCAATTCCATGCTCTAAACACCAGAACCAAGGCAGCTTCTCACGGTTCTGCCCAATACGATTTGCTTCTGAAACATCTGCTGACAATTGCAAGTCTGATTGGGATATAGGCATCCACTCTCCAGCAAAGTCCATCCGCACTAGGGCTTCTCGGCCCCTGTTATATGTTGCAGCATGGCATTCGACATCTTGCATCTTGTCTGTAACCGATGTTCTGATGGCCGATTTTTCTTTATAGCCCTTGACGCCTCGTAACTTCCTCCGAAGTAACCATGCCTTGTCTCCCAATGAATCCTGAAGTAAGTGTAGCGCGTCATTCATTTGAGCTTCACATAGCTCCTTCTCCAGCAACAATAAATGCTCTAACCCCCGTTCTCGCATTGCAGAAGCGTCAAAACAAGATGCTACTGCTTTCTCGGCTGCTTCCCAATCCAAGTCGATGTAGTCATCCTCATCATCACTCTGCAGTTCGTCCTGATCATCATCTGACATGGGAACATCATCTTGAAGTCTTTCTGCAGCTCCCACTCCCAATTGTTTCAGCAGAGGAATACTCTCATCAGCTACTGGTGATTCTGTGCTATTTGTTTTGCAAGATGGACCCAGTGGTCGATCAAACTCCGTGCTTGGGTGGCCATTGGCCAAGACGGGAACGATTGCACCTGCTGGGCAAGCTTATCCCTGTAGTAATTTAGTACTTCAAGCAAATTGTGAGATTAAAAAACATACTGGGCTTGTTCGAGAGCCAATCCCCTCACAAGCCAGTCAATAGTACCACTAAGGTCACCTTGCTTCGCCAATTCTAACTTGGTCAAATGCAGTGATGCCTCAGCCAACCCTTCTTCTAGACACTGTGAGTAAGTGGATTGTGCTGAGAAATAAATCACATACTTCTCGTCTCAGCGGCCTCGTAAATTCTATTCCCCACCCCACCCTTACTAAAAGCCAACCTTTCCAGTCTTCCCCATTTACGAACCCATTTCTCACCAACCGATGTTGACAACTCCTCGAATGTTTGTTTAGCTGCCATAAATCCTGCCTGTGCATGATCCAGCTTTGAAGTCAAGAAATCGGGCATCCCAATCAACCTTTTCCAGTTCGAATCCATTAGAAAATCATCCAGCACTTCTTGACTGTGTACTGTCGACATTCCATGAACGAAACTGGCCACCTTGTCAAGCTCTGCCCATAATGTTTCCATCACTTCTCCATCTATTTGACCCCCTCCTTCGATGAACTCTAGGGCAAATCTCCAGAAACATTCCAACACATGCACTCCGAAATGAAAATTTCCAACAGCTGCTAGTAGCTCAATATTATCCGGTAGAGTCAGAAATGGATTCGTGAATCGATCCTTATGATGGATGGTCCATTGACAAGTGATGTCGTAAATGAATAACACAAAGGTTTTGTCGGAGGCATCAAGACCATCTGTTATTTTGTGCAATGAGACAGGAAGGGTGGCCGAGATCTGTTTCAAAGTCTCTGACACAGAATAATCCACATTAGCCTGTCTACAATACCATCTTAAGTCCCAAATTAGATTTAGTGTAATTGCTTACCTTTCACCTTCTTGAAAATTGACAACACTATGTGGATAAAAACAGCTGTGTCTTGCACACACTGTTGCTGCTATACCTGTGGCCAGTCACTTCACTTCCTTCCGACCCTCCTTCATTGCCTTGTAGTCATGGCAACCAGGCTTTTGAATCTTCTAACCAAGTCGGTAAGTCATCGCCCATTCCCATAGAAATTGAAGAAGTAAATCAAGACGATCACTATAGACAAGTTGGGTGACTGCAATAAGCATAGGCGTAGTTGGTTTAAACCTATGATGATAGTCTAGATGCTCAAGACTGTCATCATGGACCAGACGATTCAAGCTATAGTTATAGCGTAGTTGGTTCAAGCCTATAGGTATGGTGCTAGTCGGTCAAACTTATGATGATAGGGTAGATGCTCAAGACCATCATCCTGGGCCAGTTGGTTCAAGCCATGGTCATAAGGTAGTCGGTTCAAGCCCATAAGTATGGTCCCATCCATACCCAATAATTGATACTCACCTTGTTGTATGCTGGTGCCTCTTTCAAATGCTCCACAAAGTCTGATTCCCCAACAAACATGGCTTCTCCGGGACTTAGAAAGACATCTGCGTCTGGATTCCGCATGGTAATGTCATTGATCTTGAAGTTATCATCATGTGCTACTGAACACATGTAGAGTTGACTGCAATATACATTAGCTGCATTGATCACATACTTAGACTCACAGGTGTTCTGCATCTCATTGCTCAATTGGAGGCAAATTTATACCTTCTTGTGGACAAGCAGCACAGAAAATGGCCAGATCTCCTGATACACGGTTCTTGTTAGGATCATGGGCCAAACCAGCTCGTCTTCGGTGATGAAGATGCCTCCACTGCCTAGAGCATCTCAAGAATGAAACATACAAGTTCTAAGCATAATGCCATTAGAGTGGTACTGGTCATCGAAGAACTTTACGCACTGGAACCGATCTAGGAATGTTGCACGGCAAAGTTTGGTGAGATACTTCAGTGCTGCGGTCTTACACTCCACTGCTTGTATATGAAAATCTTTCAGACACACGAAAGTAAAGGCGGTCTCGGGGGTGGCTGGCAGTAGCTGGATACAGACGTAGACACAACAATTGAACATCTTTTGGCACGGGAGAACCGGGTTCTTCATCGATGCACTGACACCACCTAATCCGTTGGACAAAAATGCCAGTAGTGTGTCCAATCTTGACAGTCCCAATCTCTGTTTCTCCCCCACTGTGACATTCTTCCCCAGAGTGACCAGCCTCAATGATCAGACCCAACTCATTGAGGTCTGTCCTGGCAAAGCAGTGACCATTCCATCGCTGAATCCGATGGAAGGGTGCCTGTTGATGTACCTCAATGCAACAGTTTTCACACCATATAACATTGACCCCTATACATGAACGACATCAGAAATGCAATTCGCTGGCACCACATTTGGCACAGACCTATGGCCCATAGTGAACACTGTGTCGCAGAATTTCACTCATGTAGGACCCAATGCAGGTTTTCTTCCACTCCATTATATACTCATTTGTCGTCTAGTTATCTGTCAGACATTCCAGCTCCAATGGTGGGTGTAAAACTCACTTTTCCCTTTACTCTTGTTCTTTTGGGGGGCATGGGTACCAGAGGCGAGTTCGCACTCTGTTTGTTGAAATGCAGGGTGGGTGAATGTGCAGAACCATGGCGATTTCCAGATTGCAACTGTGTGGCAGGTGTCAATTTCACAATTGCATTACCTCGATGGTTGTATGCAGCCTGATATATCAGTAATGTTCCTCGAGGAGTTGCTTTGACCGTTTTCCCTTTGGGTGCCATTTTGGTTTGGAAGACCGTTGGTCTGGATCACATGCCAACTTTCGGAGCCGTAAAATATGTGAATGCTTGGTTCACGAATTCATTGCTTCGATAGTTATCATACCAGTCCATTGGAAAATCATTCCAATAAATATTGCATCATGTTATGATAATGGCAGCAGCCAACCTGCGAGATTGCAAAAAGAACGATGTCATACTGATGGTAGCAGCCGGCGGGAGGGTCTATCGAAGCGGGTGTACAGGATGCCAGTGCTATATCAGTAATGGCGGCCACCTCAGCCTGAAGGTTATGGATGCTGATTCACGGACCAATAATGTTAACATGATAACAGTGGCCAATTCAAAAATGGTTCAAATCAGTGCTATATCAATACTTGCGGCCGACTGAGTTTGCACATTATTGTTCCGGTGCACTAACTATCATTACTAATCATAATCATACTTGGTCGACTATGTTAACAGAAGGACAAAATTGTTCTTCTCTACACCACCCGGGACAAGCAACATCGAATCTGTCAAGGATGTTCTTCCGAAGGAAAAAGGCCCAGCATGCTCTCTCACCAGCTTCCCACCTCTCAACTAAATGTGACAACACATGCCCTGCAATTACAACGACTGTGCGAGGATCATACTGTAGTTTGAGGTTGAGCTCTGGTACATTCAGCATAAGCGAGTCAACAGAACCTATGGAGACGAGCATGTCATACCACGGTAAGTGACCTTTTGTGTCTCGATGTGCTCGTGTTGAACCGTTGGTATGCCATGGAACAACGATTCCCATAGCTCACACATGTAGCGATCCTCTTCTCGGGAACTCTGATGAACTGCGGCTCAGCAAAGCTCTAATGACTTGTATAGAGCTGGATGGACCAGTGCAAGCAAATGATTGAGGAGATGCAGCACTGGTCGTGACTGCACGATGCTGCTTTTCAAGTCGGCCCGTTCATGTAGATTAACAGAGGGTCTGATCTCATGGGTCTTGTCCTAGGCGCAATGGGTTAATGTAACCAAATCTGCGAGAGTGCAACACACCTTAGGTCCTCTCCCTCTGGCGTACCATCCTCTGCTGATATTAGTTGATCCCACTGGTAGTAAACGTGCCTGTGAGGGCTCTATGAACCTATGTGGTGCTGTTCTCCACGATGCATCATTACAGACTCGCAGTGCATCTTGTGCTTCCACAGTTGCGCCCACCAGTGTTGACTGGCCACACAAATCAGTAAGGAGTCAGTACTTATCAAAGGTCGACTCACATGTTCCTTGCTCATCCAAAGACTTGGAAACAACCACCCGAATACTCTACCATTTTGATCCAACAATAAGCTGGCTTCCAAAATGGTCTTCTCGGTCAAACACTCTTGCAGTTGAGCAACAAGGTGAGTACAATCGGTTCCTGTGGCTACAGCCAGCTCGGCTATGTCCACATCAAATTTCACTGAAAGCAATGAGATACAATTTGTGATGGAACATGTTACCTGGGCGTATGAGCGTGTCTGTAACTGCAGTGATCAGCCATGCCAATAGTTCTTGGTTGGATGCATCTCTGCAAGCAGGTAGGAGGTGTTGCACGCCACATAAAGGCACATTCGCGGCTCTGTTGACGAGTTGTTGGAAGTTTGCAGGTGGATGGGCTGGATTGTGTCTCTTTCTGTCTGGACTACCTCTAAGGCATGAAAATGACTGCGGAAAAAAAGACTTACTGAGACGGACCCAAATACCGATAATAGGCTGAGCACCTAGGATGCGGGTGTTGGTGATGGGTCATTGCAGAGAGCTGGTAAATATATATCAACAACATAATAAAAATAGTCAGGTAAAATTTACTGTAAGGTGCCGTGCAATATGTAGTGAGTACCATCGAAAGAAAACAGAGAGCTATCAATATATCAATAATGATTTTCAAAGCAACAGAAATGTGAACGAACAAGAAAAAAAAATCTGGACAAATGACTGAATAGAACTGTGCACCCAGAGGTTAACCTGCATGGACTTGTAACACAATGTTACACGCACCAGGCGTGTTAACCGCTGAGCCACACAGTCTGATTAGTCCGCCCTGCTTTTAGGTACTTGACCCGAATATCTTGCAGCTAAAAATAATCTGTTGACACAACACGTTGTGTCACGTCGTTCATGGGACAGTGAGTGTGGAAAAATCAACTGATATAAATTGTTGATCCCCTTGCTTGCCGTTTCTTCTTTAACCATCACCATATGTTTGGTCATGGTCCCTGTTCGCTGGTTGTCGATGCTGAGTCGGACACCAGGAGTGATGTAGAGGTGCCCTGCATCATTCCGTCATGGTGTTTGGCAATGAAGTATTGGTCTAGACATTGCCACGCATTGTTCTACCAGAGCTCGGATGCCATCTTCAGATGCAGCAACCAGCTGTCCCAGCGAACAGTTATCTAGGATGACAGTGTCGTCATCCGTGCTCTCCCCATCGTTTGATGTGGCGAGACTTGTAGGTCTCCACGAGACCATGGTTCTGGGGGTTGGTTCTGGGGGTTGGTTGGTTCTGGGGGATTACTCGATTCTCTGTTGGATACCGCTGGATAGAGGATGGGTCGGACTCACTGTGGAAGATGTCATGGCCATTGAGGGTGGCCACCCTTCTATACATGCCAGGTAAGTCCTTTCCTTCTGTTTCGCATACTCACGATCACCTAGGTATTGTACAAGTGTCTAGTGCAGATGAGGTACCAATGCCGTCAATTTATTCATTGCTTATCACCCTTCTAGGTCTGCTGATGTGGTACGATGCGAGAGCGGGCAAGGTAGGAACCATTTTTGCATTCATCAAAACTGACTACTTTGGTAGATGAATGCATATCTCCCGCCCTCACAACGAATGACGGAAACTGCGCATTGGTAAGTGTTCGAACCTTCCTTCCTTGGCTCAGAACACTTCTTAGGTTGTCTGTCAGCTTCCCATTGTCGATAGCACTTTTTTTCCTTCTTCTTTTTGGTGGGTGAAGGTGATGGCAGCTGACATCACTGGATCCTTGCCTTTTAGTGTAGTTTTTGCTTAGTTAGCCATTGTAGTTGTACATCTTCAAATTGGTATGGGCCTTGCCTTGTAATAAAGACTCTATGCATGCAGCACTAACATTAATTTTTGTCTGAGCAGGGTCCTAACCCTAACCCTAAGATGAGTGACTTACCTGAACGATCATGCACACGTCTTCACTAAGGATTGAAATACATACAACCTGAAGAGGGTGAATAACTGAGTGGTCAAGCACCTCATTGCATTGACAGCCTAAGTTGTTATTTTTTGTTTCATGAGCTGGCAAGATCGAGTCCTGACATTGACCGGAATTCGATGAAAGGGAACCTCACTGGGGTGAGGTGAGCTGACTATGCTGCTAAGAGAAGACTGATCTAAGCGATCACCTAAGAGTGGGAGCGGAGGTGATGGGCAGGAGAGAGAACACTCCACACAAACCCAACCAACACACACACACACCAACTAACAAAGGTGGGCTTCTTCAGAGTCCACTAGACAACGCCCAAACACTTCTTTATGTATATATCCCTTGATTAAGCTCAAGCCAGTATAGCCTAAGAACACAATCAAAACTTCGCAGACTTGAATTGCACGAGCGCCAGTGACTAAGCACAGTCTCTGACAAGTTCTACAAAAGAGGCCGACACAATGTGGCACTCTTAAGGCAGTGATCAGGAAGGGGTTGAGAACACTCCGCAAGCCCTAAGCATGGCTAGCGGACAGACTACTTGACTTAAGCGAGACTTTTGATGGTAACTACTGACAAAAGGTGACGTTCCCCAATTGGTACTAGTCTGTTGATCTCGTCAACAATGCTTCTAACGCTTTACAAGCGACTTCTGCGGGTGTTGTTCCCTAAGCGGTACTAGACTGCTGCAGGAAACTCTTGCTGGTTGAAGGTTCTGTATCTGAGGGTGCTAAGTAGTTAATACCAGTTAAATACACGCAGTTCTGTCTTCGTCTGTATTTCTGGGTAGTTTCCTTCATTTCCTCCCAGTTTTATATCTCCCAAATCCTTCCAGAACCTTCTAAGCACCTGACCTAGCCACATACTACTGCCCCTGATTCGTCACCCTTTTACTGCCAGAGTGATGTCATGCCACCGGCATTTGTCATATGCTCTGAGTAAGTTCGGCTTGGTGTTCCTAAGCGAAGGCAAGTCACTCCGCCCTAGAGGTACATTCCCTAGACAGAACTGTTAGGTTTGTTCAACTTCATGTGCTCTGCAGACTATCACAGTCCTTAGAGCTTGTCTGATTGTCTCTTCTCTGTGAGCCTAGGCTGGCTCCTCGAAGGTATGATATCTCCTAAGACTTATTACGTTCTGCTGATGACATTGTCGATCATATGGCTCTAAGCGATGTCGCCGCTCTAAGACACTGCCGATCTCTTCCTTAGTGATGATAAGATACTGTAGACGACCTGCTAGACATCGTCTTAGGACGTTCAATGTGATTTAGGTGATGGTCAAGGTAACAGTGAGTGAATTAGATACAACTGATCAAGCTCTAAGCCCAAACCAGTTTGTCTTAACTCTAGTTTGACTGTCTGCTGGAGCGATATACTCCCTAAGCAACTCCACATGCCTCTTATGACATGGGGTACCTTCTAACCTGTAGGCTATCTCTTAGAGGGTCTTCCTCTTATTTAGGAGATGCCTGGAATATGCCTTAGGAGGCATTTCGAAAGATTTCTAGCATTGGCCCTCCACCAGTTTTATCATCGAAGATGACACTTGCCCTGAAAATCCCACTCATGTCGAAATCCTTATGTCTCCCTTAACTGAGAACATCCAGTTGCACTCCGAATCCACAGAAATACCATCACAGTTGTGAGTATCTTCCGATGAGTAGACGTCAAATCGGCGAACCCCAGCTGAGGACTGGCAGTAAGGAAGGGGAACGGATATGGTTGGGTGAGTCGATATGTTTCGATTGAGGAGATGTAGACTCACAAAACGAATCCTTTTCAATGTTATCAACTGCAAGTTGGGTCAAAGTCAAGGATGATGCTCACAATCTTGAAGAGTGTCAATAACTCTGTGGTTAGGCAACTCATGGCATTGGAAGATGGATTTTTTGTTTCAAGAGCTGACAAGATTGAGTCCTGACCTTGACTGGAACTTGGAAATGATACTCTGCCCCCCAAACCGAGTCCTTTGCAACCTGGGCATCACATTTGAGAAGTATCAATTGATAAAGTTGTTGAGTTCATGATGGGTGGGTGGGTAATGCAGTTATCTGAATGATATTGAACACTTTTGGATGTTCTTGACTAGAGCTTGAATCATTCAGAAATGATGATACTCTGGCTCTTTCGTTCTGCTTTACTCAACGTGGAAGACTCACCGCCAAAGCCTTCAATTACTCAACATGTAACTCACTGCCAAAGCCTTCATTTATGTTTGTTCATCTGTTAGGACAGATGCAGATCTCAACAGTAACGATCCTTGAGTGCGTTGATCACTCATTCAAGATGTGATGTCAGGCACGTGTCAACCAGTTGTTCTGTTCCGGACTTTGATGGGGAAACACAACTTGACTGAAGCCCAGGTTCATCGCCAATCATGCTGGCGTGCACTTAACCGTCCAATACAACCCAAGAGTCTGTTAATTGACATTCCAAACTGTCTGAGTGGGTGGTTTGCTGAAGAAGCACCCATAAGCCGTTCTGGCTGTTCGGTCATTAAGCCACAGCCCATCAGCAAGCATCGTTCAGAAATTCTAGGCACACCTGTCCAATGTCATGACAAGCTAGTAGTGGGTGAATGGAAATACCAAGAGGCAGTGTCAGTTTCCACGGTATACAAGCATGCTTGCGCTGTCTTGATGGTACTAACATTCAATAGGGTTGTTTCTTTTGCAGTGGTGGGGAAACAGTTGTAGTTTGTGCAGTGGCTCAGTTGTCTGCATCAACTGTCTGAAGTGAGGGAATGCAACTAACCACGATTTTGAATTGGCCTTTCTCTGTCCACCCTGTTATTCAGGTGAATATGGACCATGTGTCCCCTATCGTGTAAGTGAAGTTCACCTGCCATGAATACCGGGATACTAATCTTTTCAGGGCTTTGTAGGTTGAACGAACTGCCTGCTGCAGATCAAAGCGGTTTTCAGTCATCGCACAACCCTTCGCCGTACTCATGCCTGACCTACCTTGGTAGTTGACATCTTGGTTGATGACCCAGACCAATTGCCAAATTCAAATGCTCTCCTCACCTACCAGCATTTGCAATCATTGATGCCTGGCTATGTTGGGTATGCAAAGGTGCCTTTTGATTGGATGACAATGGAAGGTTCGGATGCCTATGAATACACCATTCAGAAGCTCAGTGGTTTGCTGGCCGATGGCGGCAGTTTGTCTTTGTGAGTATTCACCTCCTGCTCTGCCACCTCCTGACATTGTTTTATAGTATTGAAGAAATTGTCATCTTTGTAACTACACCCTCTGTTCCGAACACCTCTGAACTGCATATTGGGCCTAATGGTGCTGGTTCAGCTCATATCAACCTGCTATTCAAAGCTTTATTTCCAGAGGTGTTTTGCCAACAACTGAAATGACGCTCAGTACACCGCTCTTGTATGTTTCTTGTCGCCGGCTTTGGTTCGTGGAAGATACCCTTCATCCAGTCTTTTTTCTTGAGTTTGGCTGAGTGGTGAGTATCAGAGGTGTGTGGATCAGTATTCTAAATCATTGCAGGTGCAGCTTTTCAGAGGTGGTGGGGTTTGGGCAGCCAGACCTGTTAACTCCATTCTTGAATGCATTTATTGCCAAGGTCCTTACCCTGTGCTATTACAAAGAGCATACCAACTATTTGACTGTGGCGTTTGAGGGACAGGGGACTTTAGGCAGCCAAACTGATGTGTATGTTGTCAACGTGGTGCATCGGCAGATTCTTCACTTCACTTGGAGCCATCCGGGACGGTGTCCATTCTCCTGTCCCCTGCCAGTATTCTGCCCCAAATGTGCCTTGTATACTCCATGGCATCGTCCTCATGTCAGCTCAGACAATCGGAATGTGACGAACACTTGTGCAGACTGCGGGTATATCCAACGGACAACACAACCTGATGGAATGAAGAAGTGGTCAAAAGGGAAAGGACTGTCAGTGCGTACAGAGGGGGACTGGTTCGTCAGAGATTGGGAGCTTCAGACACTGGGCGAGTATTTGCAGGAGACGTCAGATGCAGAGGTTGACCCAAGCATTTAAATCTATGAACATTGGTGAAATTGAAATTTTGTTGCATTCAGTCTGACTACAGTGGTTGGGGGCATTGGATGTGGGCAAACACAAGGTATCTGTCCCTTGGCCGACTGAATATTGTGCAGTATCATGATGGGGTCGGGTGGCGGGAATATGCACCTTATCATGATCGTGTCGGCTGATGGAAAGTGAATTTATAAAGATAAAGTTAAGTGCACATGAGCACGTTGATTTTCTACAACTATGACTTGGACCAACGCAGCTGTCAAGAAACTACTCAAAGCAAGATCCACAGCATTTATATTGTTGAAGGGCGCCAAACGTGACAAACACGTAAGGTCAATGGCCTCACTTGTGGAGAATTTGACAGAAGACAACATTAACCTTTTTGAGGTATGTTCTTCAGCGCTCGTGGACATAATTAACTAAACTCTGCAGTGTGTACACAATTGGTTCATCAATAATGCGTGACAGTATTGTGATCTGGATGTCTTGGAGAAATTGGATAGGAAGTCAACGAAGAAGAAATCAAAGAAGCAGGAGATGATCCCTGGGAGTAATTGGACCGCTCGACGCATCGCTCGTATTCGCCATGCCAGTTTATTTGAAGAAGGAAAAAAGCAGGCTCAGGATGACGGAATCGACAATCTCAAGATTTTCCACCCTGCAGAGACTTACATGTGGACCCGACTGTCAGAAGAAGAACATTTGGAATGTGTGCAACTGGCCAGCGATCTTAATAATGGAAGAAATGTTGATGAAGAGCTCCAACAAAGGTAACATCATATTCTGTGGTATACTTTCTTAAACCTGCTTCAGGCTGGCCACCAAAGATGAAGGAAAAGTGTTCAGACGTTCGTTCGTTCTCAATACACCAGATACGGGATGAGAATGGTGGTTTTTTACACCTATGTCAATGAAGAGGGGGAGCCACATACCGCTTTGTGAGTACTAAGGTTTGCAACCATTCCTCATCCTGAATCCACAGCATGGAAACTGAGGAGCAGCCCACCTTCTCATCGAGCTATCCAAAAGTTCACAGTGGCAGACTCAACATGTCAGCAGACTTCAATGTATATGGCAGCACCTTTGGAGATGTGGTCAGTGAAGATAGCGATTCGGGCGCAACCACCAAGCAGCAAAAAAACTGTTCCTCCCAGCCAGACACTCCGTCCTGGGCTGCTCTGCAGTTCACTACTGACGCTGAAGGAGAGAAGTGGCTGGGATATTGGGGAAAGTGATAGAAAAGGCAAAATGGTAAGATTGTGGCTCCTTGGAGAGTTCAACACTTACCTTTTTCTTCACTAGGCCGACCACCTCGCTCCCTATTGACAAATCCTCCTCAAAATTGACATCGAAGCCCCCTGCTAAACCACCTTCAAAATCATCTTCACAATCCAAACCGGTGTCGAGATCAGGGGGGAAACCGCCTTCGAAATCTGGGGTGCGACCAGGAGCAGGAGGAACGAGAAAAAGGAAGCTGGACACAATCAAGGAACATGGTGATGAGGCAGCAGATGGATTGGGAGAGGTTGGTCCCACCAACAAGAAGAATAAAGTTTGACTGTCCAATGTGTGTTGTGCTGACATTTGAATGTATGTCATGAATATATTGGTGAATATAGAGTATGTTTGCTGATGTTGGAACAACGACAGCTGGGTGCTCGACGGCCGAAACCATGCCAATGGATGAATGTTGCACCCAGCCAAAAGGGAGCAGACGAGGACAAGGGCCTCTGAGAATGCTGAGATTAAGTTCTGATGGCTGGACACCACAATCACAGAGGTCTAGAAAGAACCGTGAGCCTATGACGATGGGTTTTTTAAACCAACGGCCGCCATTGCAACAGCAGACAATACCCAGATGAAACTTTCGAGGGTCGGATTGACAATAGTAGGGAGATAGGAAGGCAGGCAATCCTCTGATAATCGGGTTAGTCTAACACTGGCCTGCTCCACAATAACTGGTTAGGTTCATGATGTCCGTAACTACCATAATAGAGACTGCTTGACCAGATGCTCGATTGCATGGGTATGGATTAGAGTTGTAGAGGGCCAACAATACAACAGCGACATGGACTTATGAGGGCCAGAACTACCACGGGAGAGGAATGTTAGACTATTAATTCAATCACAGACCAATGAGGATCATAGCTATTACAATAGAGGCTGCCTGGGAAAATGCTCGATTGCATGGGAATGGAGTAAATTGTGGACGGCCGACAATACAACAGCATATTGTAGCGATAGCATGGGAATGGGGTAGATTGTAGACGGCCGACACTACAACAGTATATTAGAGCGAGATCAACTTACGACGGCCAGAACTACCACAGTAGAAGAATGTTAGACTATTACAATGGTGTTATTCAATCACAGACCAATGAAGATCGTAATTATCACAATAGAGGCTGCCTGTGAAGAAGCTCAATTGCATGGGAATGGAGTAAATTGTAGATGGCCGACACTACAACAGCATATTGGAGCGAGATCGACTTGCGATGGCCGGAACTACCACATGAGATGTAAGTGAGGTATACAGGCCTATTAGAATGGTGTTATTCAATCAACGACCAACGAGGATCGTAACTATCACAATAGGGGCTACGTGACAAGATGCTCAATTGCATGGGAATGGGGTAGACTGTAGGAGGCCGACACTACAACAGCATATTGTAGCGAGATCGACCTACGAGGGCCAGAACTACCACAGGAGAGAACGGTAGAGAGGTGCCAGCCTATGACTCAATCGAAGACCAGCGAGGATTCTAGCTATCACAATGGACACTGCCTGGGAAGATGCTCAATTCCATGGGGATGGGGTAGATTGTAGACGGCTGACATTACAACAGCATATTGTACCCAAACCGATTTGTGAGGGCTGGAACTACCACAAGAGGGGAATGTGGGCCAGACCTATCATGGGAGAGGAATGGTAGAGAGGTGTACAGGCCGATTACAATGGTGTTATTCAATCAAAGGCCAATGAGGATCATAACTATCACAATAGGGGCTGGCTGATGAGGTGCTCGATCGCACGGAACAGTGTCGAGTGTAGACAGCCGACACTATAACAGCATATTGTACTGGACTGGATTTACAAGGGCCAGAACTACCACAGGAGACGGATGTTAGAGAGATGTACAAGCATATTAGTTCAGTTAACGGCTGCCACAGAAGACCAGTTAGAGGCCCTGAACCAATACAATGGTGTTATTCATTTAAGAGTCAACAAGAATCATAACGATTTCGATAGAGGGTGTCTGACAAGATGCTTGATTGCATGGCAATGGGTAAGACAATAGGTGGCCGACACTACAACAACATATTGTACTGAGATTGACTTATGAGGGCCAGAAGTACCACAAGAGAGGAATGTTACTGAGGTGTACAATCCTATGACAATGGTGTTGTCCAAGCAGCAGCAGACACTCAAAACACTTTGGAGGGCCTGAACCACTACAACACAGCTGATCTTGCTCTTATCCGGTCGATGGCTGACACTACAGAGACAGTTGATTGCCCGACAAAAACCAGAGGGCCTTAACCATCAGCCTGCACATTTCAAAAGATATACGATGATAGGGACGCTCGGGGTGGCAGTGCACTTGAGTGGAACTGTCGACACGAGGTCTAGGGAGTGAGCTGCGATCTAAGGCGTCGAAACAAAGCCTCTAAACCACAAAACACACCACAAACAACATGCACTAGTTGTCTTTTAATGTCCCGGGGAGTGTGAGTTTTAGCTCTTTGTTATTCTAGAGAAGTGTCTCAGGCAGGAATAATTTGTCTATTTCAGACTAGTATAAGTTTTCGGACTTCTAGAAACAGCGGATGATGATATCCGACACAAAACAATGCACCAACGAGCGCAAAACCAACTTTAAACTCCAAAATCCAAATCAAACTCAAAATCACAAACTTGTAAACCCAAAAACTCAAATCGCAACATGTCAATCTCATGCTAGAGATGAACCAAACAAAACCCAATCATTTAACACCAAGGCAAATACAAATCGTAGGCAAGGGGCAGTTATCTAGTGATACTATGAGTCCTAGACATCCTTATATACAGTTCTAGATAGATGAATTGAGATTGTATGTACCTGGCCATGTGTGTATATGGTCCGATAAATAATAGATGAATCAGAAATGAAAACTAGAAAGGGATCTCCGAGGGTGGTTGCCATATGCTGCGCCACCTACCCCTATTTTGCTGTATGGCTGTACCCGGGCATAGCGGTTCTAGCAATGCGTCCACAAGGATCTGCATTTCAGGTACTGCTTTGAAACGCTTTTACTAAGCCTCAGGGGCCTTGCAATCGGCCTATCCGATACCGTGACTTTCCTAGTCCTGTTTTCTAAGCACTCTCCCAACTCTAGATGAGTCAGTGGACCATGCGGTACACCAACGCTGATGCATGCGATGCTGGATCAGGTGTTTCCGGTAGTCCAGAACGCCTTTCAACTTTCTTTCCTCCTTCCCCTAAACTCAATCACGTGATTGTCGCAAATCATAGCCGTAGTACAGTTCGTAGCACTAGACATGAATTCCTGAGAGTTCAACTCGTCTAGGATCATCAATGACACCAATTAACTATACTAGCCATATTTAAGAAAGACCCAACTCAGTATACAGCCTAGTCTTGAGCAAAGACAGCCGCAAACGAGTTTCAAAGCCTAGATGTGTACTCAGTCACCAAGTCTAGATGTAACGCCAGACTATAGACGAGTTAGTAGACACATCTCGACCTTATAGCCCAACTTATGTTGATAACATTGCCAGTTTATAAGCTTAGCCGCAAAACCGGCGTATCAACGAGCCTACCACAATGGGTTTAAAGCAATAGATGGCCAAGACAGCAACACAAGCACTGAGATACCGACGGCTGGACTCACAGCGATGCATGTATGTGGAAGCGATGTCCAAGCCGATGATAGTGTGTCATCTAAATGATGGACGACACGGTAACAGCCCACTATAGCATGATGAGCTCCTGAGGGCCGGAACCACCCTGATAGTAGGGCTATGCGAGTCTACCACAATGGCTGTAATCCATTGTCGGCCGAGACCACCTGTATGCATAAATGCTGATGGTTAGTCCCATAGAGATGGAGGTATTTCACAGAGATGTGCAAGTCAATGAGGATGGTCTTTTCCAGACAATGGCCAAAGCGACAACAGCTCATTATAACTTAACGAGGCCCGACATTAAGAATGACAACCCGAGCAAGGTGGACGATCCTATGACAATGCGCTTTGGCAAGCAATGGCCAATGCTATATATAATGGTGCGATAACCTCAGCAATGGCCCAAGAGATGACCATAGACCTAAGTTGAAGGATCTGCGACACTGTAATGATGGTCCCACTCTGTTGTCGGCTGAGTCCTAAACAGCAGCATTCAATCGCTGGCACCACCAAAATAGATCATGTATGAATGACGTGCGAGCCTATGACAATGGGGTTAGTCAATCAGTGGCCGACTGTCAGACAAATCATTGAGATCTGCACCTATCACAATGTGGTATGCTTGTGAAACATGCAAGCCTATGACAATGGTGTCGTTCACTGAAAGCCACCGGCCAACCCCCCACTAATGCAGATGCTAGGCACAACAACCATCACAATGGAAGTGGAACTCCTCGAGGGTTGGACCCAACATATAGGCATTTTGCAGAAATGTACAAGCCTACAACAATGGTGTTATTCAATCTATGGCCGACACCTCAACAGCAGTTGGTGCAAAGTTTCCTCGAGGGCCGCAACTAAAGCCAATGGAATTCCTGGACAATCATTGAGTCTTATGATTATTACAATGCAATTGCTGTAAGCCGACACGACAGCTGTAGTGTACAACATGCGGTTGGCCGGTGTTGTACTGAAGATCTTGTTAGCTCTATGATGACCGATATGACAATTACAGAACAGATACTCTCGAGTTTGCACTAGTCTTACAGCCAGACATACATGGAGGGGTGTAACTACTGCAATGGGCTGCAATGGACATTACCGCAGTTCTAGATCACAAAAGCTTACAAGGTTAGTACTGTCATCATTGATGTCTATTGCTACGATATACAATGCTACAGGCTGCAACTTGAAGGGCATAACTACCGCTGATATGACTGATTTTCAGCTAAGGCTATAAATCGCTCTTTCATTACTCTACATAAGTCTATGCCTTGAGATACGGTGATAGGCTGGTTTTCATCCCAGGCCTGAAATCTTTCGATTCTACACTACCAGCCTCTAAATAAATGTGGGAAAGACTCCCACGGAGGTATAACCATCTGCTGGAAGCATTCTATAGTGCAGAAGGGAGTAACAAGCCCACTGAACACTCATATAGACCAAATATAGACCAGAGTTGAGACAAATGAGATAGTACTTGATCGTACTGCCTTATTGTATCCGACTCAAAGCTACTACAGCGGTATGCTAAGAACGGTACACCCGATCGAGAGACATGGCTCACAGACTCATGAAACTACCACCTAGATCCACCTAGAGAGAATACATCATTTAAAGAATATCAACTAGCCTACAGAGAGACCCAGTGGTGATAGGCTGGTTTTTATCCCAGGCCTGAAATCTTTCGATGCTACGCTACCAGCCTCTAAATACACATGGGAAAGACTCCCGTGGAGGTACAATCGTCCGCTGGAAGCGTTCTATAGTGCAGAAGGGAGTAACAAGCCCGCTGAACACTCAAATAAGATCAAATATAGACCAGAGTTGAGACGAATGAGATAGTACTTGATAGTATTGCCTTATTGTATCCGACTCGAAGCTACTACAACGCCGGCGGTGGTATGCTAAGAACGGTACGCCCGATCGAGAGACATGGCTCGCGAACTCAGGAAACTACCACCTAGAATCCACCTAGAGAGAGAATACATCATATAATGAATATTGACTAGTCCTACAAGACATACTTAGAGACCCAGCGGAAGCACGGGAGGGATCCGCGTTGAAACATCCGATTAGGTTAGCCGAGTTAGCCAAGTTCAGATAGTTGTAAGGATCGACATAGCAGATCCTCGTGTGAGGTAAACACGTAATAAGTGACTTATTTACATTGCGGGAAAGCTAGAGGCCTTCGCTAGAGCATACGACCCTCAGCGGAGACATTCAGAGAGACCCTAGAGCGAACATGGGGAGGACGGGTTCATTGAAACTTGCCCAGACCTAACGCACCGCATGGATCCTTTGTGATCATATGCAACTGACTCAGTTTCAATAGAGTCGAGTCATTTCTAAATCACCAGCTGACTCACCGCTGAGCAATTGTTTGTACTAGTAGTTGAAAGTAGTTAAAATTAGACTCAGCGGAACTGTATAAAAGGACTGAAGTTAGCTAGGGTAGAGTAGAACATAGAGACCCAGTAGAGAATACATTGTGCTTCAGACTATAAAAACTCTAAGTACCTTAAGGGAACAAAAGTCATCCGCGGAGTTCTTAGTAACTCGTCCCTAGACTTAGTACCTACAGCGGAACAGTCTAAACCAAGCCTTCTCCCGTCTCTGAGATCAGTACCTTAAGGGAACCTTCTCCTTCTCATTCAGTAGTACCTTAAAGGGAAACTGCCTCTTGCTGCTTAATCAAGTAGCCCCGCCGCGAGTCTAAACTGCTCGTTTTGGCTTGTTTCAAGTCACCCGTAGATGGCTCGTGATTGGGAAAGTCTTCTGTAGTCAGGAGAACTTAGCTTAGTCAGTAGTTAACGCCCCGCGGGACTTCGAGACTTTTATAGAAGTTTCAAGTTTTAGTAGTTCATTTCTCTAGTCTCCAAACTCGAAAGGAATACCCTAAAAGAGGTGTTTGGGTGTTGGATTTAGTGCTTGCAGTGTGTGTGTATGTGTGTGTTAGTGTGAGTTGGTGTTAGCATCAGCCCATTTTGAACATTTCCATTCCAGCGCAGTCAGCCCGCCTCACACAGTGAGGTTCCTTTTCATCTGGAGCCAACTGCGAGAGACTTCAGAGATTCCATATTACATAAAAACTTCGATTTCTCGTTAAAGGTCTAGTCTCCTAGGAGCTACACTTCAACTAATTCTCATTTCAACTTTTATACCTATCGCAAAACCATTGCGCAGAACTGTAGCATTAAGCGAAAGTCTCGCGTGGGAAGAGATCCTTTAGGAAATCAACCCGAATATCAAACTCGGAACACCGCGAACTTGGCTAGAGCCAGAAGTGGAAATCCAATCGATTTCATCTGAAATCAACCTTTATTCCTGGTTTTATCTCCGGAAGATCCAGTAGTTCGTAGAACTGCCAATCGCATTCATGCAAACCAAAACCAACAACGTCAGCGGGAGTTAGATAGCTCTCTAGGACAAAACTCGGATGAAAGTAGAAAGGCCGCAGGTCTGTTGAATTTAGACAACTGCCGCTCAGTAACTCCAACTCTGGTTTCCCCATCAAAAACAACTTCACAGTCGAGTAGCCCTTGTCTGTCCAATTTAGAAGAAGTACCTAGTCTTCTTCGAGTATCACCACCCCTGCGGGACTCTGATTCCAGCGGATCTATTTCTCCAGTTTCCTCTTTTTCTTATTCTACTTTTCTTCATTGTCTTTCTGCTTCATTACCAAAGATGGCTAAATCATTGCCTGACCCGCTTGAAAAAGCAGCGCTGAAATTTAATCATGCCAAATCTGAGGAATTGCCTCGATTTTGGGAACAAATGGTCACATATGAACAATGACGGAGTAACCAATCTGGATGCTCAGATGCGCCTGATAGTACAGTATGTTAACCTGGAGTCCGAACAACACTGGAAGGACTTCGACGCTTACGAAAAAGGAGATTGGGATGCCTTCGAAAAGGAGGTATTTGACAATTACCCGAAAGCGCAAGCGATTAAAAAGGGCAGTCTTGAAAGACTCGAACATGTCTGTTGTAGTAGAAATCTAGAAAACATGACTATCTAGAGAAGCCAACAATAGTATACAACTTGAAAGCTAGAAAAGTCGACTGGTCAAGGATTGGCTTGGGAAAGTTAGAAAGCTCTGTGACTCGAATGTGGTCAGACTTGGAAAGAGTCTAGGAGTTGGTCTAGTCTAGAACGAGAGCTTGGGACTATGTCGATCAGGTCAGCACCACTGATCTAGAAATTATGATCAAGGATCGAAAATGTTGGAGTCATCATGACCTTAGGATTGATCTCTTTGTCAGATGATTGAGGGCCTGGAAAGGTCTACACCGTCATATCTAGGAGTATCGGAAAGATTCGGAAAAACGGATAGGACTCAGAAAGGAAGAATGTGATCGAGGGACCATTGAAGAGAGTCATCAACAGTCAAGAGCATTCGGATAAGCCTTCCGTCCGCTCCTATGAGTCAGAATCAGCTTAGGAAGAAAGCTTGGAAGTGTTTCGTCTATTCTAGTATTTACTTGGCATTTGTATAAAAGGGCTCGAAGTTCTAGTAGTTAGATAAGTGATTTGCTACCTGTTGTACTTTGGGTTCCATATTTGGATATCTATTGTTATCAGTGTTTGTGCTATCCTTCGTGTGATTTGAGACTTGATTTGAGGAATCGTCTTGGACTTGCATACATTTTGACTTGGATTTGTCTTTTGGTTGACATCTGTGTTTGACTTTGTGATATATGTTTGTGAAACCTTGTGATATATGTTCCCAGCCTCTATCATACACCCCCAGTGTCTAAACACACTACTGGTCTATAGGAAATACATTTATCGCGATTTCTAGAAAATCAGTACAACTCAAAATAAAACCCTTCTATTGATATAGAAACCTCGTAAAGCTCTCCTTCTGACCTCACAAAACTCGGAATATTAAAGCGGTTGTGCGTATATTAGAAGTGTCTTGTTGTCCGCAGTGCTCTGTGTGGATTAGCAGGCTTTCTAGATATATTGGTCCCGCCCTGTGCACTCACACGTTCCTCATCACTGCAATGACCCTTGACGGCCGTTACCACAGTTCTAGATTGCAAAGGCCTAGGAGGTTAGCACCATTGTAACAAACTCTGTTGCTACAATGTACAATGCTACAGGTTGTACACAAGGGCCAGTGTCATTGCTAGAGGTTGGTTCCAGCTTGGTGGCCTGGTCCACTATGATAGTAGGTTACCATCATTAGGCTCGCGGCGGCCAATGCGACTAAGACAAATAATGAAGTACCCGACAGTCAGGACTGCTGGTGGCCTATGCCAGCCGTTTTTATCATATTCCGCTCGATGTGCAATTACTGAAACTGTTGACTGTTGGCCCATCTTGCCATGATTGATCACTAGCCTGGCATGGCCAACATACACAACAATAATAGCTGCTGTCTGGAAGGTTGGGTACGGGTAACATGGGAACACTCTCACACAGTGCCCTATGCCATTAACCATCAGTGAGTTGAACTGAATGTCCCAGTATCATAGAGAGCTGCCTGAGTCTATACTGACAACCTCGTCAACCACGATTGCAACTGTGCGATGCATATCATCGTGCGGGCCCACAGTGATGGACTGACCAAATAATATAGGGCCCTACAACCATGGTTGGCACTCAACAGATCGGCCAGGTCTCAACCAGGGCCATTAAGACAGCAATTTGTAAAATGAGTTTTGCTATTGTTATAAGCAAAATGGACTAAAGCACCTTGCTAAAGGTATGTACATGCATTTCTCAGGCTCATTCAGTCCAACATTGTCATAATACTTGTGGTTACTAGGGCTCGCTTTAAAAGGCGCAGAAATCATCAGAGCCGATTTGGATGATAAAGAGTCTGTTGTGAGAGCTCTGGAAGGAGCGTATGGTGTTTTTGCTGTGACCGACTGTGAGTACTCTCGGAAGACACTTGTAGTAACGATTGATTGATTGGTGGGACAGTTTGGACAGTGTTTGCTTCAGAGGAAACCCAAGGCAAAACTCTAGTGGACGCAGCTAAACAGATGGGAATTCAACATTTTGTGTTTAGTGCTCTGGAACATTCTGAGGTTAACATTGAGCATTTTGAAACAAAGGCTCGTGTTAACGATTATTTCCTTGCTTCCGGGATCCCTCGTACTTCGTATGTCCTCAATCACCTTCTCATAACATCCTAACCGATCTTTTGGCAAGGTTATATACTTCAATGTTCTGGGAAAACTTTGGCGGTTCTATTTGGACTATCAAGCGTGACGCTGCTGATGGCGTGTTGATGTTTAATCCCAGATTTCCATCAGATGAACCGTTTCCTTTTATTTCTGGTCAGGATTGTGGGATTATTGCTGGGATTGTGTTTAAAAACCCCAAAAAGTATATTGGTAAATGAATCATTCCTTGGGTACGGACGGATGGACTTACAATTGATTTTAGGAAAAGACATCTTTGCTGCGACTTCAAAAGTCACTCCTCGTGAGATAGCGGCTACTCTGGAAGAGATAGTGGGGGAGAAGGTTAAGCTCAAGGAGACATCAATGGAGGAATTTGAAAAGTCGAAAGCGACCATGTTTCCTGCACTTTGTGGGACTATGAAGGTGTGTCACTGTTCCATTTCAAAGTGTCGGTGATGAATTCGCATCGCATTTTGTAGTGGTTCTACCTTTATCCAGAATGCTAATGGGCCAGCAAGTGGCAGGTCTGAGTCAGGTATAGCATGATGACTGATTCACAAATTTGGGTAAGATAGACAGCATTTGAGAATCAATCGAGGTCATATTTGGTAATTAAAGTAAAATCTCAAAGTCTTACTTGGGCTATATGGAGTGTTGCAAATGAGATAGATTTGTCTGTCCTTTGGTCTCAAGAAGAATGGCAAACTTATCAGACATGGTATTAGCGTTATATTATTTTCGATAGAGTCGACTACATCTACATTGACTTTCAACTGAATGTGAGTTTGTATTTCTGCCAATCAACTTCTGTGAGAGGTGCATACCAGGGTCGTCAAGTTGGAATGGATTCAAAGTTGGCCTGCATATACATTCAAGTTGATTCAGAAGTTGACATTGTGGAACCAACTTGATGATGAATGGGGAACATAGTAGTTTCATGTAGACAATGAACTTGTAAACATGTTGAGGCAGACACGACACAGTCTAACCTGATTCACACTAAGTCGCGACTTGTAAGTATATACATCATCAGGTTGGAAACAGTGTGCCTTTTGGACACCGATACACAGGATGTCAAGACAATTCTGATCATCAATGTAGCATTACATACTCAGTGTGTTCAACTGTCACCAGGGAATTTCCTCCCAACCAGTGTTTGGTTCCAAAATCACATATTAGCCACTTGTGAATCCGATTCTTACAAACAAAGCTCAAAACACGTCTCTCACCGCATTTTGGCAAACACACTTGATTGACATAATCTACCAGCTCCGACTCTTCAATGTTGAATTCAAAGGGTAGGAAGAAGCAAAGCTCCTTTAACACTGAGTATGATGGTGTCTGGAAAAGAGAATTGAGTTTTGGCCATCTTGCAGGATGCTCTCTGCTACCAGCGCTGTCAGTCCATTGTACAGCATCATGTTCTATATTTGAATCTGGAACATCAAACACTAGCACCTGTAGTTCTGTACATTTTGCACAAGGAGATGGTGGTAGAATTGTCAAGAGTGCTGTATACAACCAATCCAAACCGAGCACCTGTTCCTGGACTTGGAGGTACAGAGCATGTAAGGTAGGGAATGCAGATAAGTCGATATTCGGAAACCCAAGTGGAGGGTGTTCAGACAATCATACATGTACACACTTACAAGGTTCAAAATTGTGTCCCAAAACCTTGGTGAAGGTCTGTCATCACTTCAGGTCCAGGATACTCTACAGTCACTAAGGATAGCTCTGTGAGCTTCAGAGAGGAAGCTGAAGACAATTGGAGTAGCTCTACACAGTCAGCATTTGACAATACGATGGCTCTCAGTTTGCTTGGAGCCTTGTATGTGTTACGATTTCCTCACTTTTAGCGCCCAACCATGTGGCTTATCAGAACCCTATTTCATTTCACAGACAAGTCACCCTATCTCTTATCCGTTGTCACCCTATCTTTCATTTCCCTTACCCTAAATTAAACTTCTGATAGCTTATCTCGAACATGCAGTCCAGATAGCTTATCTCTTTCCCTTCCTATCTCATAGCCTTACCCTTATCCGTTCGTCAACTAGATAGTCATTCAGTCTTTAAACTCTTAGCTACTCGCTGTATCTCTTTAGTTTTGGTATTATAAGTTTCACCGAGTCTTTGAGTGGCCTGATAAAGCTCTCATTTTGCTCGTCGCCTTACAAAATACCAAAACTAACTCCTCTCACCTCACTCGACTTGGTTAAACAACAAACCTTCAAAATTTCACACACCACTAACAGTCGCTGAAATCGTTCAAATCATCCTCAGCTTCTACCTCATCCTCATCGTCTACTCTCTCCTCTGAATTCTTTGGCGTTACCTCGAACGACGCTGTCGCATCAACTGATGACTTCGAGTACGTCAGAACCGACACATCAGAGCAACTCGCCTGTAAACTTCTCTCGTCTTACTTGGTAGTACCATTGGCTAGCAGGAAGTTCCCAATAAGACAGACAGTAGTAAGCAGACAAGACAACCAACCTTGAATTGCTAATCGCTTTCAGTGCTGTAGGACACAGAGATCGAAAGGCAACAAAAGATCCGAAACAATCAAATACTTCACACAGTCAAGTCACCTCTAATTTCACACCATATCTTGCAATCCACCGAGTCAACAATGTAATCGAAAGATTCTCAACCCCATTTGACTATACACCAGGAATCATCAGCCGGATCTACTACACTCATATCCTTACACAGGACTGGGTCAGCCAAAGAAAGACGTACAAAAGTGTTGCTACTGAAACTGAACCAGAAGTCAAAGAATACGCAGATAGCAGCACCAACACTAACCCGATAGACTACACCACTCACATTCCTCTAGCGACTTTTATGTGTCTTAAGAAACGGTTCGACGATATCAACTGAGGAAGGTGGGGGCATCTTTATGAAGATACTGGGATCAACACAGACAGCAACAGCACAGACAAAGGAATCAATACAGACATAAGCTTTGGGTTCGACACAGCAGCGTGGTCAGAACCATATCAGTCAGAAGAAGGCAAACTCCTTACAGCGGAGTTAGAATCATTCAGTCACACCAACACCACGAAGACGCCAGCACGGTGCAACAAACGCAAATGACAATCAGATGAGGAAACACCCTGGCATTCTCCCAGATTCAGACAAGAATAGCGAAACAAGCACGGTTGGAAGATTGGTTTATAACCACTTGCTGACGATTTAGCGTGCCAAATACAGACTTAAAATTTGGGGTGTGCTCAGAGCAGCTCTTGAAAAAGAATCACACTACCTTCACTCAGTTGACCTACTGTGGACATTGAACATCCTAAGTGACGACGAAAGAGATTTCTTTGACTTCATCCAACAACAAGAATTGATTGAGCAAAACGACCCAGTTGCAGTTGAAGAAACCCTCAGAGCTCTATACGACGCTATCAGTATCAGACAACAAAATCGCCGCCATGTCTACACCCAACACGTCCACACCTCTCAGGGTAACACATCAGCGAACGCCCATCTCAGCTCCGCTTGACTTAACCAGATACATCAATAACATATACGGACCAGATCATTTTGTAACTCAGAAACAAATAGATGGAACCTACCACGTGTATCGCAACACATATGTTGGACATATCCCAGAAATCCGATACGACCCAGACAAAAAATGTTTTGAAAAAGACATTATTATCACAACAGACTTTCTTGAAGAAGCAGTAGAGGAATACCAATTCCTAGACACCTTCGCAGAAGACCCCAAAAACATTCCAGTACCATTCAAAGAGACATTCTTCACTCCACCAGAGTCACCGGAACCGGAAACACCAAGACCCCCACTTCGAGAACTACCAGTTGTAAAACAGGAACTTGAAGAAACCTCCATCTCTGTTTCCCAACACCGAACCTTAAAACCCACCAAATCATCGTTATGAAAAGTCCGCTTCCGAGATGACTGACACTAACACTAATATACCTGCGGCATCAACTTCTCAAACAAACGTCACCGATACGACACAATATTACCGACCAGTAGCAGGAAGCCCCGACACATGACTCCTATGGGAGCTAACCCTTTACATAAGCAGAAGGCTAGGCAAAACACAGGTTGTCCGAGTAAAAGGACAAACACTCACTAACACCAAATATGAAATTCAAACTGACACAACCCCACCTACGACAGTTGGTGAAATAACAGAGATATTCGACACTGACACAGGGTACATGGGGACTATTCTAACAAACACCAATGGAGGAACAACCAGACGGACTCCCCAAAGGAACCCAAAAACCCACAGTCACACAAGGACCAACAACCATCTCCAAAAACTCCAAAATCAAAGTCGCCAAACCACCCAGGTTTACGGGTGATAGAACAAAATGGGAAGGGTTCAAATCGGCAATAGAAACCTATCTCATGGTAGATGAATTTCAGGATGACGAACAGAAAATCTGGTTCGTCATTTCATATCTAGGAACAGAAGACGGATCGCCATGCACTGCATCAGACTGGCTTCGAAACTGGAAAGAAGAAAATTGTTATCTAGGAGAAAGATTACACCAAATTCTTTCACTCGCATTCAAAGACCCAAACCAAAAAATCAATGCCGCCAATGAATTATGACAGCTTAGACAAGGAAAAGACTCTTTAACGGAGTACTTTACCAAGTTTGAACTCAAAGCCGCCACAGCTGGATATTGACAAATGGACAATGTCCTCATTGACCTCGTCAAAGGACAAGTACGATATGAAATCATCAAGGAAATATACAGAGGAGGCATACCCATTCCTGACAAGTATGAAGGGGTGAAGAGCAGGCTCTATAATATTGAGATGGCACTCGACAAAGAAAAAACCAGATTGGGAAACTTTCACGCTGGGAGAACTGTACCACCCTGACAACAAACTCAACGACCCTCTCATAACACTTTAGAATCTTACACGCCGGCGCAAACCTATGGAGGACAAGGTCAACCCATGCAGGACGAACCAAACGACTGCTTGAATGTCGACACTGCAAGAAGATGGGATGTCACCTTTCTTGAGACTGCAGGGGGATATGTCCAGATTGTCAGGGTAAACACCCCGGTTGATACTGTCACCTCAAACCTCCACCTAAACGACCTTTCACTACACGCACATTAGAAACTACCAACTTCACCAATATCACAGATGAACAAAAGGAGCAGCTGAAGCAGGCTGTGGGTTTTTAGATGGGAGCGAATCAGACACGACTTTGTCATCCCCCGGTCAGGACTCTTATGCACATGTTTCTTGTCAGACATGCCCCGAGGCATTGTACAATAGGAATACATCTTTTTCACATGCAAAAGAGTCCAGCGTCAAAACAGAAAACAAATGGAAGACAACGATTGAAGAAGTTGAAGATGAAGAACCTAACCTTCCTTCTTCGGGTCACTTCCAGGAACCACCATCAGAACAAAAGAAGCCAAAACCTTTTTCCTCATTATGGGTCTTATCACGATTACGAGATCTAGCTGCCGAGGCAGGAATAGGAACATTAAAACAGTGGGTACATGATCAAAAACAACGAGAAGTAAACCAACATCTCGTTAAACAACTACTGAATATTCCAACCAACGAAGCTTTAGACTGGCTGGAGGACCTTCATGAACCAAAACAATTCATCTTCAGAACCACAAAGACAGATTGGGAGCTGCATGTCCAAATAGAACTCCAAGATCTAGAAAAAGGGACCAAGTACCAAACACAGGCACTTCTTGATAGTGGCTGTACAGGCAGTTGTATCAGTCAATGGTTCGCGGAGGAAAAAAGGTTATCCTTACACAAATGGGATCACCCAATCTCTGCCTATAACACAGACAGTACGGAAAACAACAATGGAAAAATCACACACTACGCAGAAATGAAAATGAGCATAGAAGGACACTCCGAAATTCAAAAGTTCGCAGTCACCAACCTAGGATGATCAGATGTATTTCTGGGACATGAATGGCTAAGCTTCCATAACCCAGAAGTTGATTGGACCACTGGATCATTACATTTTACTCAATGCCCCACAGCATGCAGATACACAGAACTGGAACCAGAAGACATAGAAGAGGGAGATAGGATTTGGATGAAGTACCCAAAACCCACTCATGACATTCGAAGGAATAAAGCCTTCATGCAAGCTCATCAATCCATCGCCAATGCACTGGCCAAAGAATTTGAAAAAAAAAAAAAAAACAGATCCCATTCCAGAACAATATAAAGGTTTCAAAGAAGTTTTCGAGAAAACCGAATTCGACACCCTACCACCAAACCGACCCTGGGATCATGCAATAGAGTTAAAGCCAGGATCGGAACCAACAGGATGCAAAGTGTATCCTCTCAACCTGGATGAACAGAAAGAGCTCGATGCCTTTCTTGAGGAACACCTATGCACCAGATGCATTCAACCCTCTAAATCTCCTATGGCTTCACCCTTCTTCTTTATCAAGAAACAAGATGGAAGGCTAAGGCCAGTGCAGGATTATTGAAAACTCAACGACATGACCATCAAAAATCGATATCCTCTTCCCCTCATCCAAGAGCTAGTGAACAAGCTGAAAGGTGCCAAATATTTCACCAAGCTTGACGTAAGATGGGGATACAACAATGTACAAATCAAAGAAGGAGACAAATGGAAAGCAGCTTTCCTCACCAATTGAGGATTGTTCGAGCCTCTGTTAATGTTCTTTGGACTCACTAATTCACCTGCCACATTCCAAACAATGATGAATGAACTTCTACGAGACCTGACCAATACTGGAAAGGTCCTCGTCTACATCAACAACATACTCATCTTCACCAACAATCTAGATGAACATCGTAAACTTGTTCACCAAGTCTTATCCATGCTTAGTGCCAACAAACTCTATTTGAAACCAGAAAAATGCGAATTCAAAAAACAACAGATAGAATTTTTAGGATTAATTGTCTCTGAAGGCAAGGTCGAGATGGACCCAATCAAGGTCAATGGCATTCGAAAATGGCCAATTCCCAACAACAAGAAAGAACTACAACAGTTCCTAGGTTTCTGCAATTTCTACAGGAGGTTCATCAAAGACTACAGTAAAATTGCGAAACCCATGACACAACTAGCTGGAAATGATGTATGGAAATGGGAAACAGAACAACAAACGGCATTCGACACCTTGAAAGAGACCATTACGACAGCACCTTGCCTTCGTATACCAGAAGTGTCAGGCAACCACTAGAACCACATCTTACATAATATAACCTGCTGCCTTTGGGGACTCCATCATGAACCTAGC
>QLOY01003099.1:0-34121 GCA_003313965.1 Megacollybia marginata
CAGACCTGCGATGGATCGGCACGTTTTATTGATTTTATCGGATCCTGAGAACGAAATTTCCTTCATGCAGTCATATATCAATTGAAGGATTTGTAACACACATCGTTAGCCTGCTTTGCGCTCCCCCAGGCCTCTGCACAGTTCCTTCATTTTCAACACCTCCAATTCACTTTCCTTAAGTCATTTTAATTATACTCCCCTGTCCCTCTGCCGATATCCTGTAGGAGCCACCCAATTCATCTTCGATTCACAATACCTACACAGAACATTAGATGATTAGATGAATCGAGCAGAGACACTGATCGAAGAAGGACGGGCGGAAGCTCTCAGGGTTTGATTGATTGTATTGAATAAAAGTTTTTACTGGCGACATCAGACCGAACAGAACTGATGATAGGGACACTCGGGTAGTGATGTTATGGCTTGGCTTGGCCCAAAGCCATGGCTCCTGGCTGGCTCAATGTGGCTTGGGCTCACCAAAATCCAAGCCTGAGCCAAAGCCGTGGAATCTGGCTGGCTCTGGCTGGCTTCGGCCCAAGCCATGGCCCACAGGTGAAAAACAGCAAAAACATTGATTGCCTACATAGGATCAACAGCATTGTCTTCACCATCAACTAAACCGTCGAGCATCCTTCTGTTTATTTTTGGTGGGCTTTTCATCGACTTCGTCAGAATCTGAATCTGTATTCAGGACATCAGGTTCTGGTGCAAGATGTTGACTCGCTGCATTTGGATCATCACCGCCTATGTAAGTCAATAACTTTGGATGCAGTTTTTAACTTTTGTACCTCATTTCCTTTTAGATGTTTCTCGCTTGCTGTTCCAGTCTTGGCAGCCATCACATTCACATCTTCGCTAGGCTGACCTGAAGGGGAAACTTCTGCATTAGCCTCAACAGCAGCTTGAGTGGCTTTTTGTGCTTCGGCTTGTCTCTGTTGGTGATCGGCAACAACCTGTTTGTGAGTATTCAGCATTTGTGCCATATTTTGATCACTGGTTAATCTTTCTGTGGGTTGAATAGCATGATTGGTACGTCCTGTTGACATGTTGATTGAGAAAAGAAAAGATCTTGGTGGCTTTAACCTTAATTGATACTATATAATTGTGATTTTATGTTGTAATTACACTGTGCCGACCTTCCTAATTTGGTGATGTAAGCCACGGCTTGGGCCATGGCTCATGGCTTTCAGAAGTGTGAGCCTGAGCCATGAGCCAGATTGAGCCCAAGCCACAGCCCACCAAGCTGTGGCTTCTACTGGCTTGGCCTGGCTGGCCTGGCTGCTTGGGCCAAGCCAACAACATCACTACGCTCGGGGTGGCAGTGCACACGAGCGGAACTGTCAATGTGAAGTCTAAGGGGGGATCTGCGATCTAAAGGCGTTGAAGCGAAGCCTACAAACCACAAAACACACCACAAACAACACACACTAGTTGTCATTTAATGTCCTGGGGTTGTGAGTTTTAAGCTCTTTGTTATTCTAGAGAAGTGTCTCAAGCAGGGAAATGCTTCAGAACTTTGTCTATTTCAGACTAGTAAGAGTTTTCGAACTTCTAGAGTAGTTGTCTAACTCCTAGAAACAGCGGACTATGATATCTGACACAAAACAATGCACCAACAGATGCAAAACCAACTTTTAACTCAAAATCCAAACTCAAAACTCCAAAATCACAACTCAAAATCCAAATCACAAATCACAAACACGTCAATCTCACACTAGAGATGAACCAAACAAAACCCAATTGTTTAACACCAAGCCAAATATAAATAGTAGGCAAGGGGCGGTTATCTAGTGGTACTACGAGTCCTAGACATCCTTATATACAGTTCTAGAGATATAAATATAGATGAATCGAGATTGTATGTACCTGGCCATGCATGTATATGGTCCGATAAATAATAGATGAAGCAGAAAGCAATGAGAAAGGGATCTCCGAGGGTGGTTGCCATATGCTGCACCACCTACCCCTATTTTTGAAGTATGGCTGTACCCAGACATAGCGGCTCTAGTACTTGTTACCCCATGGATCTGCATTCCAGACACCCCTTTGAAACACTTTTTACTAAGCCTCAGGTGCCTTGTGATTGGCTTATCCGATACCGTGACTTTCCTAGTCCTGTTTTCTAAGCACTCTCCCAACTCTAGATGACTCAGTGGACCATGCAGTACACCAACACTGATGAATGTGATGCTGGATCAGGTGTTTCCAGTAGTCTAGAGGACGCCTTTCGACTTTCTTTCCTCCTTCCCCTAGACTCAATCACGTGATTGTCGCAAATCATAGCCGTAGTACAGTTCTTAGTACTAGACATGAATTCCTGAGAGTTCAACTTGTCTAGGATCATCAATGACACCAATTAACTATACTAGCCATGTTTAAGAAAGACACAACTCAGTATACAGCCTAGTCTCAAACAAAGACAGCTGCAAACAAGTTTCAAAGCCTAGATGTGTACTCAGTCATCAAGTCTAGAGGTAACACCAGACTACAGACGAGTTAATAGACACATCTCGACCTTATAGCCCATCTTATGTTGATAACATTGCCAGTTTATAAGCTTAGCAGCAAAACTGGCGTATCATCTCCCCCAAACTAATAACATTGACTGTCCTCAGTCATTCTAGTCGTATCGTACTGTGATCTAGACTTAGATTCACAAGTATCAATGTGTATTTTCATTCCGTCCAGCCAACACACAGACCTACAAAGTCTCTCGACCTTTTCTTGCCTTTTCATACTAAGTCCAAGCGCTAAACCTTTCAAATTTCTACTTTCAGACATATTTAACCGAAATTGATCTCATTCGGCAATGACCGAGGTCTATTTTAACTAAGTCCTCCTGATCAGGACTTCAATGCCATTAGACGCTGTCTTCTAATTAAAACATGAGTCGTGAGAAGCAACCCCTGGGCATCAAAATTTGAAACTGTCCCAAATTTCTGGGTGGTAAGTTGAAATGGGAAACCTCCCATTCTTTCCTTCCTTCTATCATGTCCTCCAACCACAATATCATCAATTCTCCCTCAAAGCCTCAAGGCTCCCCGCTAACCTCATTCTTTGCTCACGGTCAAACTATCTCTTCAAAGATCCCCATTTGTAAATCAACAGTTCCTCGTTCTGAGACTCCAGCAGTCCCTCCTGCTGATGCTGTTGTGTTTCCAATTTCACCTTCGTCTCCTTTGTACAAAGCCCCAAAAGCCCTTGCTCCAAGTTCAGAGCAAGTATCGGTATGTTTTTATTCCTCAAGTGTCCACTATCTAACACTTATGTTCTCCAGCAGGTTCCCACTGCTTCTCAAGAACCCACTGTTGAATCTGATGAATTCAAAGTTGACACTATGGTGGAGTTACCGTCAGTGCCCTCATTAATCCCTGAAGTAAGTGAGCCATAATAGCACCTTTTCTGGTACTAACTTTCTTTGATTTCTAGGAGACTCCTGCTTCCCCTAACAAGTTCTCAACAGCGCATCCATGATTCAAACAGGTCGCTCCCATTGAAATTCCCATTGACACCGAAAGACACCCGCTCCCAAAACAGTTGTCAGAGGCCTCAACTTTGATGATTCCTCCCATTGCTGTGATGTCTTCTTCTAATTCCAAAGGTCTCAAGACCTACAGTCCTCAAACTTCCCGTGCCACTCAGCCTTCAAAAGCTCATCTAGAGCAAATCTCCCTCCATGACTACAACCTCGTTCCCCTTCGGAGGAACGTCACTACCATCCAATCCCAAAGATGGTCACTTCAAACGTCTCTTGACTCTGCGATGGTTCTCCTTCAGCTTCCAAACCAAAACCCAGTCATCCTGCAACTCGTAATGCTCCCAAAACCAAAACAACTCGTTCTCCAAGTCATGCAGCTTCCAAGAAACGCAAGGCTGATGATAGTGGTTCTGAATAAGATCCTGGTTTGGAGGAAAAGCAGGAGAGGAAGAGATCTCGCACTGAAACCTCATCAGAGGTGAACGCGAGCGATGAGGTTGAAGATGATTCCCCCTCCATGGAAGAGTCTGTCGCTGGCTCTCTTGAATCTAAAACCATTCTCCCCAACCACTTCCCTTCTCGAGTCTTGAATCCTCCACCCGTTGTCTATCGTGGTCGGTTCATCATTCGAATCAACGACCAGATGATTATTACTCACAATCTCCCACTTGTGCAGGATCCCGAAGTTTTCTCTCAACATCTGCATCAACTTGACGACTATAGCCCTTTTGTCAAGATCAAAGACCACCTCATAAGCGATGCCTGCTATCAGCTCCAACACTTTACCGACTTCCTCTGCAGTTCTTGTTCCCAACTGGGCTACAATGAGTGCCATGGTCAAGAATTCGGTGTCTTGTGCGACAAGTGTGTGACTGGGCACAAACCTTGCAGCAAGAGTATGAATTTTGGGCAACTGTTGGATAGTTTAGAGCAGATCAAGGCCACTGGGGGTCTTTCTAGTCATGGTAGGTGGCCTTCCACTCTAACGTTTGTTTACTAATAAGTCTCTGTCTTTTCCAGAAATTCATCAAGACCTGCTTTCGTTCCACCAACAACTCCTTTCAACCCATTCTGCCATTGAGACCACCAATCACTCTATCGAGCTTTTGCATTACAATGGTGCTCGTCTCGTCAGCACAATGTCCAAACTGTACCAAGTTGCTGGTTCTCAAGGCTTGCAATTTCACTTCAGGAACAACCCCGAGTCCGTGGCTTTACTCGAAACTCTTAACCTGGCAATGAAGGAATCCTTTCCTCAGCCATTCCCTCTGATTCCGCCCACTCCTCATCGTGAACCATCTTGCAAGCAATCTCTCTCTCCTCCACCAACCGTCGTCCTGTCACAACCTCCAGTTGCCATTGTGAAGCCACCTCAAAACCTGAAGGATAGGAAGTCTGGAAAGCATTGTGGTCAAAGTGGTCGGGGTGGGGGTCTTTAGCAACGCGGGGAAGTTTTTCAACTTCCCCAATTTATATTTCAATTTTTATATTATTGAATCATCGTCGAGTCCTAGGCATGGACTAATAAACTGCCTTATCTCTTGCAATCAGTAAACTAGCTTCTAGAATAGAACTAGTTTACTTCATCATGTATTCGTAGTCAGTTGTAAATAAACAACTGTATTTCTTGGTCTTTTTGAATTTTGGTGTGAACTTTTGTGAACTGGTCCAATCTTTTTGGAAACTAAGTCCAAAAAGTTCCTACCACTGTCCAGTTCAATCGTTCCAAAGTCAACAAGGACTTTGTAACACCTTAACCATTCTATTACAACTCTGAATATCTCTCAAGTTCAAATCTCTTTGTCTCGAAATTATCTTGAATTTGAAACTAAAATTTTAAAATTCTAGTCGTGAGTCGAACTTATGACTTACTTGACACCAAAAACTCTATGTCATGTATATGCTATTCAGTGGGCTACCACTAGGCTAGATCCCAACTTGATATCTTGTCAAGACATGCTTATTTTCTTAGTTAGAGAAGAGTCCGCCAATGTGCCTTTTGGTATTATCGGTACTCAACTCTAGACTTGCCACTTACTTTTTGAGTATTCTTGAACAACTACAAAAAGGTGTTTCCTTATTTGTTTGCCGAGGGATCGAACCTCCGATCTACCAAAAAGTAGAGGTGGCGTGCCATTACCAGAGCTAATCTAACTAGACTATCTTGAGTTAATATTCCTCAACTCTTCTCTTTACTAGAGGAGTACTTTCTTATACTAGAGACATTTTTAAGAGACAATTCGGTTGCCCGACTTGTTTTCTCTATTTCTCCTTAAGGTCATGCGCACGATCTCCAAACGCGATCACAGGGTTTCAGTAAGCACCTTGTGGGTCCTCACTTAACTCTTGTGCACTGCATGCGATTTTTCACAGCACATCAATCGATCTTATCCATCATCTAGACATCCAAGGGTGATCCATGTAGAGTTATCAACTCTAGAACACTCCCCTGTGCTTTCTAATGCATAAAAAACTTGAAACGTGAAAATTTTCATGTCTGATTTTGTCTGCTTATTGCATGCTCAGCCTCTCCCCCAAACTAACTAATCACAACCATCCCTGGTTGGTAGTATTGCCAAGAAGAAGCTTCCAAGCAGATCATGTGCTTTTGAGTATAAATGCTGCTCGAGAAGGCCAGTAAGACCCATCTCCAATCGCAAAAACACTCTCGTACTTAATCCGTACACCAAAAACATCTCTCGCACCAAAAATATGGCACCAGCCGCACCCAACAAAGTCAACATTCCTCCTGAAGTCATGTCATACATGACTGTGATCCAACTGCCCATGTATCTTCTGAAACAAGGCTTGGAGAAAAATGCCGCAGGTGGGCCTCTTCCCACTGAAGAGTGGTCTACTTTCGAAAAAGTGGTGAATCCATTCTTGGTATGTTTTTATCTTTTCTAGAGGTCATTTTCGTACTAATGCCTTACTCTAGGAAACCGCAAAACAAGCCTCCATGAAGGTTCAGATCTCCGATCCTATCATCGAGGTCGTTATGAAGGTCAACGGCACTATTGAAACTTATTCCACGGCTGCTGGGATAGCTTTCCCCAAGCAATACTGCGCTTTTTACTTTCACTTCCTCAAGCCTTATCGAGAACGCGTTCCTGTAAGACTCAAGTCTTTTCTAGTTGAAACTTCTTACTCATCACTCCCTTAAATAGATCTCAAGACCTACTATTGAGGATGAAGAAGAAGACGAGGTCAAAATTGTTGTAAGGTTTTCCTAGAAAACTTCATTCTAGATTACCGTCTGACCTATTCCTTCTAGGCCACTCCTCCTAACAATGCGATGGATGTTGACGACGACAATAGTGCTGACACTACCAAAACTAGGAGCACCGAGGGTTCGGTTCCGAGTCTAGTCTCTTTGGACAGGGCCACTCCTACCGAGCCTCGTGCCCATGCAGGTTTGCGCTTCCATAAAGATAAGAACAACTCATCAACCCAAAAAGTATGTTTTTCCTGTGGTCGACTAAACCATTGTTACCACTACTGTGATAGGAACACGGTCAACGAGGCCAGGTATTGTACTTGCATTATTGTGATGTGCCAGGCATGCTGATTAGCTCTCACCAATACCTTCAGGCTCTCACAATGATTGACAAGGCCAATGCTGATAGTGCGGTTCTGCCCAAACGAACGATCTCCAATGCCTTTTCCTCAGGCATGGCCACGATCAAAGGCACATAATAACTTGGTTCTTTTTCTAGAATCACTTCTGATTCTACTTCTCTTTTCTAGTGTCGCAAGCAGAACTCACTAATGAGAACCTTAACAAATGTCTTCAGCAGGCTGAAGATGTAGTCAAGGACTATAGTGTTCTTGACGAGGCAGGTCATCAGACTCGCATCCAAGAATCCTGGTCTACTCTCACAACAACGGCAACTTGTATTGGCTATCTTTTCAATCACTTCGCAGCTCTCAAGATTCTTCATGCCACTATTCTTCAAGATTTTTGAAAGGCTTGTGCCGAACTGGCGCCTGGCAATGTTCCCATTGTCAAGTTGCCTAATACGGCTCAAGAAGCTGAGTCTTTGCAAACTGCAGAAACTATTCCTGTTTAGACTCCACTTTTTCCATTCTAGTCTTGTTTAACTTCTCTAGACCGCAGACGCATTGTTCTCAGTCGATCCTCTCATTCATGTAGATCTTCATCTTCGATACTTTCATTAACTTCGTTGTTCTCGTCGTCACCATTTTCTTCATCCGAGGTAGCACTCTGTTCATCAGTATTTAACTTTAGCTTTACACCTTCGAATGCATAGTCGTGTTGATCCTCATCTGGTGGTTCACTTGAGTCCAACAATCTTTCTAGAGTTTTCTCAGACACATCCACAAAGTCATGAATATTATCTGGTAACTTAATCTTCCTTCTAGGGTAGTAAGGAATGACATGAAACTGCGCAACTTTGCGATCCATGATCGTGTATGTAAGACTCTCCAGTAGATCTAGAGACAACTATGAGCGGTCCCAAGTACCTTTCATACATCTTTCAATCCAAATGATCTTTAATCACTGAATTTCGAACTTGAAAACATAGTCTCAAATAGTCCTTTTATATTTTTCCATATACTTCAAGAGTCTAGAACACTTTTCCATCGTTACCCTCGATTGCATCTCCGCTACATGCTGCTGATGTTTCGCAAGCGCCTTCGCACACAGTCCTAGTAGTTCTGCTGTAGTCAAAGGTCCATCAGGCGGGTCTGTGAGCCATGTCACTTCAACTAGATCCAACAGTATCAAAGGATGAGTGCCTGTTACCATGAAATACGGTGAACAGCCGTGACTCTTCTTGATAGTGATACGATCTGCCCAAACAACAGGATATAGGAACCAATACCACTTGGACAAATCACCTCCAGTCGCCTTATGCAACATCTGGCGAATATCCCAATGATATTTCTCTACTTTCCCATTCACTTGTGAATTGTACGCAGAAATCTTGATGCCTCGGACACCACATTTCTTTTCTAGCCAATCTAGTGCAGCAGCAAACTGTCCTGCATTGTCTGTAACAAATACTTCAACAGTCCCCCATCTACACTGAATATCTTTGAATATCCAACGAGCAACAGCTTTTGCGTTATCTGATGGAACAGCTCTAGCCTCAGGCCAATTGGTAAGAGCACATCTAACATGCATGATCATCCCGCATCCATTTGACTTAGGGGTCATATGCATTGTATCGATATGGCAGACCTGAAATATAGACGGCGTGTAGGTTAAGGTCGGTGGAATCCTTATCATCAACTTCTGTCTTTTCTGACAAATGTGACAAGTCTTCACAAACCAATCCACATCTCATTCAAACCAGGCCACCAGAATCTCTGCTCTATCAAAGCCTTAGTTGCAAACAGCCCCCTATGCCCTAGACTATCATGTGATGCCGCTAGAATATACATCCTGTGCTGCGGATCGACTACTAGTCGATGCATCGAGTGCTGACTTACTTTGTAAAGTTTTCCATCTTTCAAGAAGAACTGTCTCGCATATCTAATGAAATGCTTATATTCTTTATCATTCATGCCATCTGGTCATTCTAGCGGATTTGCCAACCACTCCTTAACTCAGATAAGTTTTTCATCTGCTCTGATTCCAGCTCTAGTTCTCTGATTCAATGGATAGACTTCTTTATCTTCCATCTTGTCTTTATCTAGATAAGGAACATTGGGCAAAAGTAACTCTACAAACACAGAGGCTGTATCCTCTCGCATGCCATTCATCATATAGACATCTTTAACTTGTTGTCTACCCTTCTGAAGTAGCATATCATCCTCTAGTTGTACTTGCACACATTCTAGTTTAATATCTCTGTGAGAGTCGGCTATGCCAAGCATATAACCTCCTCTATTATCTATTACATCAGCAAAAGTCCTAATATCATAGGGCTCTTCTGTTGTGTTTTCTTCTAGATCAAGATCAGGTGGACCACCAGGCTCATCTTCAAACTCCTCCAAATTTGCAAACGGAGGGTCTCTAGGAGACGGATCTCTTCTAGATAAACCATCCGGACCAAAAGTCTTTCCCTTTTTATGTCTTAGAGTGAAATGGAACATCAAGACCTTCTCGATCCAGTTGCGTTTGGTGCATAATCAGGATTCTTTAACATCCCAAAGATGTACGAAGCATCAGTCTCAATGATTAGTTTTTGACATCCAATTAACCAATATCACATTTCCTCAAGAGCTCTCATGAGTCCAAACAACTCTCTCTTCAGCTGCGAGAACCTAGCTTCTCTCTTGTTAAGAGTGATAGACTCAAATCTCGCATAATATCACTTTTTCTTATCTTCTGGGTCTTCTTGATAGATATAGAACCCAATTGCTTTCCAAGAGGTATCAACGGCCAAAACCACAGGTGCAGGAGAATCATAGTTGATTGCTCGCAAAGCTGGCGACGCTACTAGAGCATCCTTCAATGTTTGCATCGCAACTCTCTGCTCATCCCGTCACTCAAACTTAATTCCTTTTCTAGTGAGCCTATGCAACGGTTCTGCTATTCTAGAGAAGTCTTTTATGAAAACTCGGCACAAACCACAAGTTCCAGGAAAAGCTTTAACTCCAGAGACATCCACGCAATCTCCCCAATCTAGAATAGTTCTAGCACATTTAACTTCCAGTTTTTATCCTTCATAAGTGCATTGATGACCAACTACTACGAACTCGGCTGCACAGAGGATGGATTTCTTTCCCGAGAATGTTCCACCAGTGTATTTTACTCACTGCAGAACTCGATTAACATTTTGCATGTGTTCCCACACAAAACGACGAATTCCTGAATTCTCCGGTATAGTTTCATATCCACCTTCTTCTAGTTCATATCTAGTCTGAGGTCCTTTAATCGGTACATCATCAATGTATGGTCTAGTTACATGTGGCACCTCATCTTGTAAGATGTATGTCACATCATCATGGAATATGGGTATGGAATTAGTCCAACCCATAGGTAGTGTTACTAGTCTCAAAGCACCATAGGGAGTTTGGAAAGTTGTCAAGTCCCTAGAAGTAGGTGACAGTGTTCGTTCATCATAACCCATGTATAGATCACAAATTCCTCCACAAGAGTATCCCAAGAATTGCTCCGAAGTTCCTCTGTTGCCGGGGGTAATCCTGAATGGGCAATAGTTACCACATTTAGAGGCTCCAAGCTATGAACAATTCTTAAACTCTTCCCATCTTTCTTGACCACACAAAACCATCTGGATCTATATGATGAGTTTGAAGGTTCATATGTGCCAGCGTCAATCTTGATTTTGATCATCTTGCACACCTCATCATAGATTCCAGGCGGAATTGGTATATTCTTTAATACCCAAGGGGTATGTTCCTTGACAGCCATTTCCACAGGTGGGAAGTACTTTTCCTTGAAAGTTCCTTTCTTGGAATCATCCAAGCAAACACTTCATTTTGGTCTGCTATCACACTGTGTAACAACTTTCTTTCTTCAGGCCAAATGAAATCACCATCATGTGATTCGTCCATCTTTTCTTTCCTTTCTAGAGTATATCTTCCCTGCAGTTGAAACTCCGGTGGATTAGGATTTAATCATGGCATCCCCTCGAGAGGATCTCTGGTAATATTTCTCTCTATCCTGAATTTTTCTGGAGTCAATCCTAGAATCGGCTTTACTTTCTGATCAACAGGTTTATATTTCTTTCCTGCGAAGACGGCTTCAGTTTTCCAGGCTACATCTGTGAGTTGTCTTTCTCTAGAGATGTCTGATCCAACTACTTTACCATCTTTGAACTTATTCTGCTCAACTAGATAACTCAAAACATCTTCCTTTCTAGGAATAGGAGTTTCATCACTAGTCAAGTTTTTCCACTTTTCTGCTTCTCGAGACTTCTGTTTAGCCTCATTTTGCATTCCTTTCGTTGCTAGATGTAGCACATCTAACTTTTCTGATTTCTGTTCTCCTACTACTTCACTCAGATGCACTTCTAGAGTATGCAATTCTTGATCTGTGTAAGAATTCATTTCTAGACTAGCCGACAGGTATGTCGAAATAATCTCTTCACTCGTAAAATCATTTTTATTTTCTCCTGGGGACTTGTATCCCACAACTATCAGTATTCCATCCTTATCTGACTCAAGGATTAACGCTAACTCTCCTTGGTCTGTTACCAACTCATCGATCAGCGAAAACCCTCAGAGGTTTGAACCTTGACATCAGGGCCTTTGCCTCTTTCAAAGGTAGGAATGGTAGATCTCTTTCCTGTATTCAGATCTGTAATCGTAATCAACATGCCTCTATCAGGCAATGTCTCTGATACAGTTTTTGTTAGAACGTCAAACAGTTGTCCTAAAAGTACTTCATATGCAGGATTGTTGATCACATGTACTTGTAGGTACATGGTAACTTCTCCTAGTTGAAATGAAACATTTCTAGCGAGTTCTTCGCTAAGTTCTACTTGACCATTTGCACTTTGCATTTTAATTCTGAAATCTGGGTTCCAAGCTACTCCTAGTTGAATAGCTATGGCTTTCGCCATCGCAACAATCTGCGAACCCATATTGTTTATGCATTCTCATTTCGAATGTCCATTGATAATCGGCCATAATGCTCACAAGGCCTCAGAGTCTTTTGACACTACCACTTTCCCTCGTTCTTCCAGCGGTAATGCTTCCAGCAACTGAGTGACAGGATCCGATACGACTAGAGTGCTGATCGGAAGACCATTGTCTGCCACTATATTAACAGAAACAACTGGTGCTGGAAATTCTCGGTACTTGCGAATTTCACTAGACTTGATAGTGAGGTCTTCACTATCAGAATCCGATAGATACATGTCATCACCTAACTCTCGAGCCAGGTTAACATCAAATATCTCTTTCTGAGGTAATCTTCTTCCAGCAAAATCACTTCGAATAGTCTCTCGGAGAGCTGGGGAAATCCCCGCTAACTCTTCTAGACTAATTGTCACAGGTTGTTTTAATACATTCTCAGCTACTTTGTTAACTGAGGTCCTCCCTTCAACTGGCGCTTGCCTTCTGAAGTTCGGTTCATTTCTAGTTTCATTTTCTTTACCCTGTGGTTCTTGGAAACGAACACGATGTTCTCTGTCACATTGTACATCTTGAGCCAAGCTACCCATTACCGCGGGTACATCCATAAATGGCAACTCTTGCTCATTTTGTTCTTGTAGTTGCTGAGCTCTTGCCCGCAACGTGGTTCTTCTCCATTCTGGAATTTGTTCTTCTGGTACTTCTTCTATTCTAGTTCTCATATTTTCTGAATCCTTTGATCTTCTAACATTTCTATCTGAATTTCCTTGTTTTCCTGACTGCAATCCACCAGTTCTAGTATCACTCTCCGGGCCCTTTGGTACCTGATTTTCTTTGGATCTAGATAAATCAGAGCGACCCTTCCTCGAGTTATCTAGAAATTTTGGTTGTCACCAGAGGAATTTTCTTGTCCATAATTATTCCTCCTAGTTTGAACCAAACTCTGCAAGTCTTCCCAAGTGATGCCAGCCTGAGTTATCAAACTAGCTAAATCAGCCTTAGGGTTCAATGGTGCAGTTTCTTTTGCTGGTGCTATTCTGAAATTGAAAGACTGAGTTGTTGCAGGCTCAGGTTCTGAGTCTTGCATATCTCGAGAACATTGGCCTCAGCTTGTCGCTTATCTAGAGAACCCCAATACTCTTTGATCCTTATTTTCAGAATTCTAGGACCGTTGCCAGGTACATATGGCAACTTGTGTCCTTCGGGGAGTCTAAACTTCCCATTTTCGATCACAATCCAACCCAGTCAAATATGTCTTTTTCTATGCTCACAGTCATCCTGCATGTGTCCAACTTTTCCACAATAGGAGCAGTTTCCTTTCGGAATCATCCCATTGAACAAGGGTTGAGCAGGGGCTGGTCTTGGCACATAAGGCTGCTCATCTTGTTTTAACAGCTGAATCCTACTTTGTTCTAAGCTTCCCATAAGTCTAGACATCATGTCTTGATTTGCTTTAAGCATTTGTGAAGCCCAAGTCTTTATTTCATCTTTTCTAGCAGTCTCTCTTTTCTCTGCTAATACCATCTGATCTTTCAATGCAGCTAACATTTCTTCTACAGCTTCGTTATCCGTTTCTTGTTTAACAGGCCTATCACGAGTTCGTGCCACATGAGCTCTAGAACTATAAGTCCCTGCATTGTTCTGCACTTCCATCACAATTGCCTTTGCTTCGTCCAATACATCTTTGATCTCGTATTTGATTGTTTGTCTTTTATATCTACCGGTCTTAGATTGAACTGCTAGCGCATTGTTGGGAGCATTCTGAGCTCTGCTCTCCAACTGATCTAGACACAACTTCTGAGCATCCAGTGCATCTTTGATCTGCTTCGTGCTTCCCAACCTAACTGTAATTGCTTCTCAATAACTCGCTTCTAGAGTTGAAAGGAACTCTTGAACAAGCTCTCGACTTGTCATCTTGTTTTCTTTTCACAACTGCATCCCTGCAGCTCGATGTCCTCTAATAAAATCCATAACTCACTAACTCCAATTCCTCTATATCTCATACACAATCCTTGCAACTTCTGGAAAGCTCCCATACTACGATCTCTAGTCTCCAAATAACTATCCAAAATCTCATCCTTGAAGTCCTCAAATGAGAACTCATCAGCAAACATTTCTAGTCCTTGCCATTCATCTTCAACGGTAGGTGTTGCGTATCTAACTAGATATTCTTTTTGCTGTTTCTTGTCTGTAATAGAACAAGTTTTGAACAGTTGTTCAACTGCATCAATGAATCTCGGAAGCAAATCCGGACTTCTCCCATCGAACACCTTTGGAGCATCCTTGGAATCGGGCAATGGCATCTGCTTTGTAGACATCTTTGCTTTTTGTAACATATATAAATTCAAAAGTGATTGTAAATCAACTTGTTTTTGTTTTGCTGAGTGCGATTCTGAATGTCTTCTTGGTCGTTGCGAGTTCAAACCTAATATGTGTTGTCCCTTGAATAACTTTTGTCTAAGTTCCTCTGGAAGCTCTTCTCCAAATGAAATTCGTATGGTAACGGAGGTGGTTCGAAAACAGAAGGTGATGACCCTCTAGAGTTAGGTTCGCTAGGATTTTCATCTCTCGACAATGATGTAGGTGATGGTGGTGGAGGTAAAGGTTCCTCCTGAGCATGATGCTGATTCGATGTTCCTACCACCTGTTCGCAATGTAATGAGTCTTCTAGATTTCTCTGCACAGTTTTCTTCTGAGCTTCAGCTACTCTTTGATTCTTTCGCTGTCTCAGATGAAAAGGATCGTTGCTAGAGTTGTCTTTCTTTTTCAAAGATTCATTCCCAAACAGAAAGATAGGAGCTACTCCTCCTGGTAGTACAAACTGTACTTTTTGTTTTCTCCAGCACTTTTAGCTTCGGAGCAATAATGAAGTTTTTACAAAACTTTTCGAACCCAAATCTCTTTTGAGTCTTCTTTTAACACAATACCAAACACACGAAATCTGTTCTCAACACTTTCTTTTTATAAGAGCCTCACTGGGGCAGCCAGATGATAGGGATGCTCGGGGTGGCGGTGCACATGAGCGGAACTGTCAACGTGAAGTCTAAGGGGGGATCTGCGATCTAAAGGTGTTGAAGTGAAGCCTACAAACCACAAAACACATCACAAACAACACGCACTAGTTGTCTTTTAATGACCTGGGGTTGTGAGTTTTAAGCTCTTTGTTATTCTAGAGAAGTGTCTCAAGCAGGGAAATGCTTCGGAACTTTGTCTATTTCAGACTAGTAAGAGTTTTCAAACTTCTAGAGTAGTTGTCTAACTCCTAGAAACAGCGGACTATGATATCCAACACAAAACAATGCACCAACGGATGCAAAACCAACTTTTAACTCAAAATCCAAACTCAAAACTCAAAATCACAACTCAAAATCCAAATCGCAAATCACAAATGTGTCAATCTCACACTAGAGATGAACCAAACAAAACCCAATTGTTTAACACCAAGCCAAATATAAATAGTAGGCAAGGGGCAGTTATCTAGTGGTACTACGAGTCCTAGACATCCTTATATACAGTTCTAGAGATATAAATATAGATGAATCGAGATTGTATGTACCTGGCCATGCATGTATATGGTCTGATAAATAATAGATGAATCAGAAAGCAACGAGAAAGGGATCTCCGAGGGTGGTTGCCATATGCTGCACCACCTACCCCTATTTTTGAAGTATGGCTGTACCCAGGCATAGCAGTTCTAGTACTTGTTACCACATGGATCTGCATTCCAGACACTGCTTTGAAACACTTTTACTAAGCCTCAGGTGCCTTGTGATCAGCTTATCCGATACCGTGACTTTCCTAGTCCTGTTTTCTAAGCACTCTCCCAACTCTAGATGACTCAGTGGACCATGTGGTACACCAATGCTGACAAATGCAATGCTGGATCAGGTGTTTCCAGTAGTCTAGAGGACACCTTTCGACTTTCTTTCCTCATTCCCTAGACTCAGTCATGTGATTGTCACAAATCATAGCTGTAGTACAGTTCTTAGTACTAGACATGAGTTCCTGAGAGCTCAACTTGTCTAGGATCATCAATAACACCAATTAACTATACTAGCCATGTTTAAGAAAGACACAACTCAGTATACAGCCTAGTCTCAAACAAAGACAGCTGCAAACGAGTTTCAAAGCCTAGATGCGTACTCAGTCATCAAGTCTAGAGGTAACACCAGACTATAGACGAGTTAATAGACACATCTCAACCTTATAGCCCATCTTATGTTGATAACATTGCCAGTTTATAAGCTTAGCTGCAAAACCAGCATATCACTGAAGTATGACGTAGGGTGCTAAATGAAAAGATAGCTATAGCTTGGTAACATCTGTGCACTTGCACATTCCTCATCAATGTGGTAACAGCCGAACCATGGATCTGAGATTGTTGGCTGGTGCCACCAGCATGATAAATATACAGTCCTTCATCACTCCAGCATCATTCACAGCCAGAACTATCTATACTCCATGTACAACTGGGAAGATCATGATAGGTACCATGCAGCAACATTGACAGCACCTTGATTCAAGCCTGAGTGTTAATACAAAGATAGCCTTATGACCAGAATGGACAGTTTGAAAGAGGAGATGATCAAGTTATACTAACTAAACTGAGATTCAAGGAATACAAGCACAACTAGAGTGTTTACATATGTGGGACTCACACACTACTCACTTGGACTACACCTAGTATCAATATAGTGAACAATGTCAGGGGGAATTAACCTACATGTTCAATTGTACATCAGAGCCCTCAACAAACTGCATTGTTTTTACTAGGATTGGAGAGTTCTGAACTCTCCAATGTGATTCACTTACAAAGCACATCAAGCTTCTCTCTAGCCATTGTTTCTCCTTGAGTATGTTTAGCCCTATGAAAAAGCTCTACTGCTTGAGTGAGAGACATTTTGGCCTCATCCTTTCGATCTAGATGCATGTACAGCTCTCCAAGTCTGAACCTATCTAATCCTTCACCATAAACACTCTGTGCCTGCTGATGCAGCTTTACTGCTTGAAGGAGAGATTCTTCAGCTTCATCCAGTCGATCTAGATGCATGTAAAGCTCTCCAAGGCTTGACCTGTCTGACCCTTCACTCAAAACATTCTTTGCCTGCTGGTGCAGCTTTACTGCTTCAAGGAGAGATTCTTCAGCTTCATCCAGTTGATCTAGATGCATGTAAAGCTCTCCAAGTCTTAACCTGTCTGTCCCTTCACTCAAAACATGCTTTGCCTGCTGGTGCAGCTTTACTGCCTGATGGAGAGATTCTTCCGCTTCATCTAGTCAATCTAGACACATGTAAAGCTCTCCAAGTGCTAACCTGTCTAACCCTTCATCCAAAACACCCTTTGCCTGGTGGTGCAGCTTTACTGCTTGAAGGAGAGATTCTTCAGCTTCATCCAGTCGATCCAGACACATGAAAAGCTCTCCAAGTCTTGCTCTGTCTGTCCCTTCTCCTCCCACATGCTTTGCCTGCTGGTGCAGCTTTACTGCTTGAAGGAGAGATTCTTCAGCTTCATCCAGTCGATCTAGATGCATGTAAAGCTCTCCAAGTCTTGCTCTGTCTGACCTTTCACTCAAAACATGCTTTGCCTGCTGGTGCTGCTTTAGTGCTTGAAGGAGATATTCTTCAGCCTCATCCAGTCGATATAGATGCATGTAAAGCTCTCCAAGTTTTGCTCTGTCTGTCCCTTCACCCAAAACACTCTTTGCCTGCTGGTGCAGCTTTAGTGCTTGAAGGAGAGATTCTTCAGCTTCATCCAGTTGATGTAGACACATGTAAAGCTCTCCAAGTCTTCCCTTGTCTGACCCTTCACCCACAACATTCTTTGCCTGCTGGCGCAGCTTTACTGCTTGAAGGAGAGATTCCTCAGCTTCATCCAGTTGATCTAGATGCATATAGAGCTCTCCAAGGCTTGCTCTGACTGACCCTTCACCCAAAACATTCTTTGCCTGCTGGTGCAGCTTTAGTGCTTGAAGGAGAGATTCTTCAGCCTCATCCAGTTGATCTAGACGCATGTAAAGCGCTCCAAGTACTGACCTGTCTGTCCCTTCACCCAAAACACTCTTTGCCTCCTGGTGCAGCTTCACTGCTTGAAGGAGAGATTCTTGAGCTTCATCCAGTCGATCTAGATGCATGTAAAGCTCTCCAAGTCTTGCTCTGTCTGACCCTTCACCCAAAACATCCTTTGCCTGCTGGTGCAGCTTTAGTGCTTGAAGGAGAGATTCTCCACTCGATGTAGATGCATGTAAAGCTCTCCAAGTATTGACCTGTCTGACCCTTCACCCCAAATATCCTTTACTTGCTGGTGCAGGTCTACTGCTTTAAGGAGAGATTCCTCCACTTTATTCAACTGATTCAGATGCCTGTAAGTCTCTCCAAGCTGATGATAACACCTTGCCCTATCTTGGCCAGATAGGGAGATGTTCTGCAAAACTTGAACAATTGCATGCTCAGATGGACCACCCAGGTATGTCATCCACTGAGAGTGTAAGCACACTGCCACTGCCAAATCTGTACTTGTTGCCAGCTTTGTGTGGGACAATGCATAGAGCAGGATGCATTCAATGTTCCCAAGTTCTGGTCTTACAATATCATGATTGCTAGCCTGGTTAACATCATGGCTTGGACATAAAACCATACAAGCCTAGCTGCAGACTCATAGGGAAGAAATTCATCCAGCTTAGTAAATGCAAAGTGCCTGATAGGATTGAGCAGTTTAAATTGACACCCTGCATCAATGTTGGCCATAGAGGTTTGAACAAGCTTCTGCAAAGAATCATGCAAGATATCTGCATTATTGGAGAACAAGGTCTGAAAAAGATTCAAGAGGATCTCAGAGTCCTTAGTTAAGCCTCCAGGGTGAAGAGACAGAACTGCTAAGGCAAGGCATGCAGAGGTATTCTTCAATCGAGGACTATCCAGAGAGAGAGTTATAGAGGTATCTAGGTCCATAAGACGACTTCTTTCTCCATCACTTCTGCTTGCAACAGCAGTGCTCTTTTGCCATCGGTGCCAGACCTCTTTTGTAGTTTCACTTTAGGCATACCTTAGAAAAGCCTAGTTAGCCTTCATGTAATGTGTTGAATGAGAGGCCTAACATGCCTCACTGACCATGGTCATTGACCTTGCACCAAATAGCACTTGGTCAGACCAAGGCAAAGAGTTTAACAATGGTCAGACCAAGGGAAGGAATTTAACAATGGTCAGACCAAGGCAAGTTCAACATCATCAGACCAGACATGACTTGGGTAATCTCTACAATATATATTGATGCATACACTCTACTTCAGTCTCTTAGCTACATGCTCTACATCTGAACCTCCCTCGCGCTGTCTCTTTTTACCCTCCGAATAACCAGCTTTCCACCCTGAATAAAATGCCTCGGTCTTGTAGGTGATACTACCACCTTCCAAGTCTGCCAAAGATTTCTCATGCCAAGTCAATCCCACATCCCGTGCAGCCCTTTTCTCAATCGCAGCTTTCCACTTCCCTGCTTGCTCCTCATCCTGCACTTCAACATCTGTCTCATCAATACATGCCCAATGTTTGTCTTCAGCTGTCAGAATCACCACAGCATGGGGGTCAAAGTCTAAGAACTCGGTGGAGGAACGGGATTTCGGTGTACTGACTTTCTGACTGGCGAGTTCATTGGTTTTGAAGTTTGCAGGTTTGGGTTGTGGTGTTGGAGAGGGGATGAACTTCGCCTTACCTTTATCCTTCTTCTTCTTCAGAGCATCTGGATTGGCCAGACGAGTTTGATACTGCTTCGCATCTTTGACTCTGCAAAGGACATGGTTCGCGGTGTCCTGAACAACAGGAATATCACCCTGTTGGTTATGAGGTAGACTCTTCTCATCTGAAACCTGCGGTCAGCACCATTGTCAACCAACTTACCATCAGTCCACTCAACAATACGAACTCCCACGTTCACTGTTTCATCTGTTTCCCCACCCATCACCTCTTCATCTCGAGGTTTTACCATTGCAATCACGCAGTTGCTCCCCTTCCCCCTAAAGTGATCAAAATCGACACTGGGGACTGAAGCGTCAGCGGCCCAGTTGATAATGCGGACCTGGTATTTGAAAGCAGTCCAGGGCCAGGATCCCCAAGGAAACTTGGTTAACTTTGTTGCCTTGTCCAAAAATTCATTTGAGACAGCATCCCCTGTATAGCTAGTTATGGGGTGTATAACAGAAATAAACAACTCACGGAGATCACAAAGAAGGTGTATCACGATCTGTTTTCGTGCAACATCATGGGGGTTGCTGGCAGTTTGGTTCAAAAGGTCTCGTTTGTACTTTGTCATGTCATCATCTTCAGCTCCTTGTGCAACGAGAGCATCCCTGAGTCTCATGAGTAAACTGCCAAGGGTTAGATATCACGTACTCAACCATTCGCTCGATTCCCTTGATTTGTTTCTGAATGCTGACTTGTTTCATTTGTTTTTGGAAGATCGGCAGCCAAGACGGACTTGCAACCATAGAACTGTGTGTTCTACCTGAAGAGTCTTCTTCGACACTGACTATGAACCCCAGGAAAACGAGATGCCTGTATGTCTCTTCATACATTGCTGCCTATAGCTCATTTAGTACACTCAGACACAAAGAGAGAAGAATATTCGTACCATGTCAGAAAACTTCTTGGTAGCCTTCTTTACTATCCGTCCTGATCCTTCAGATGATCCATGGCATCAGGTTTATCTTGCTCGTACTGACTGAAGTCCTCCCCAAATAAAAGTTGAATTTGAGTATCATCAAGTCCTCTGGCTTCTGCGTCCTCCAAAAGCGTCTCGTATTTTTTTCGTTGGCGTGCTTGCCACTCGTTCTTGTCTTCTGCAACTAGTATTAGAGCTGATTGTAGCCATCTGGGTAAAAAGGTACCATTGTCTTTCTTTGGATCATCCTTTGCTCATGCATGAAGGAAGACATTATACTGGTTTGGCTTACGGTGGAGAGCGACCTCTAATGCCAGATGCTGCCTAATCCAACGAGCGTCGACCTCGTATTGCACTGCCAAATCGTCCAGTCCTTGCAGAAAGTCTGCATGTAGTTTCGCAGCTGCAGTTTGCAGTTCATTTGGTAAAGGGCCTGGTTTTCAGCAGTGCGACGTGTCTACCTGTGTGTCTGAGTTAGCCTGGCCTGTCGATGGTGTTGTTTGCGATGTCGAGTCTTTTTCCATTGGTCACCTGTGTTCTCCTCCTCGTCGTCTGGTTCTGATACATCGGAATCTGTCTGAAACTCTGCTCTTGCTGGCCTCACACCTTGAGCACCAGCAATCTCCTTCTCGAATTCAGCATCATCCTCTGCATCCAACTCCTCTTGCTCAGGAGAACATCTTCTCTGTTGTTTCTTCCTGTCGCGTCTGTCCTTTTCGGTGAGTTCATAGTCATCAGAATCACCTTCAAACAGATCTTCTGCATTAGGATCATCGTGAGCTGGGTCAACCACCACATCTCCATGTTCCTGGTTGATATTGACTTGCGACGGCCGTGAATCTTGACCACCAGCAGTCTCGAGGTGCAGACCGTCATCGTTTGGAGGTTCTGTTGGATTATTGTTTGCTGGAGTTGCAGGGGAGACAGCATCAAGAGTTGAATCAGATACAGGGCCATCGATATGAAAGCCAGTGTTGGTAGTGGCGGCAGAGGGTTCGCTCTCATCGTGACCATAAGCCTGGATGATACATGAAGGTGCACCTGAAGAATATTCTAAAACATACCTTCTCATATGTTTCCTTCAGGCCTGTCAGCAATGACGAAACCGCTCTCTTTTTGCAAGGAGGTTCAGGATCAGGTGGTGGAATTACAATCGATCGGCTCTGACTATTCACAGTCAAGCGTTTGGACTCTGGTGCAGGTTGCCCCTTCCTCACCGTTCGTGTTGCTTTCTTCCTGGGCGATGTGTTCGGTTTGGAAGCCGTTTTTGACTTGTTAGAGCACGTAGTAACCATGTCAAGAATCAAGGTCAAACTTAGGATCCACGTGAAGGCATTGAACTTGAGACAGCTAACCAAGGCTTAGACATGGCAAACAATGAACTGCATTTGGCAAAGCATCCAACTTGTTTAATGTTTGAAACAACAAGTGTCCAGACGAAGAGAACAATGAGTCATATTGGGTAAGCATGAGACAAAAGCCGACGGACAGAACTGTGGGGGTGTACAAACACACTGTAGAGAAGATCACTGTATATCTGTTCCATGATTGGGAATGCGGAAGGAAAGTATCCATTCCGCGATCACAACAATAGTTGTGACCGTTGGACGATAGACAATAGTCCACAGGAGAGAAACAAACCGAAACAAGCTTACCGGCGTGAGTCCTCATGTAACATCAAAAGTACTCTCCTCAAACATCAAACATCTTCCTCCTCCCCACTCTGTTTCCAATACCCCAAACTCGATCCAAATCCGGGAGGAATGTATTCTTCATCCTCGTCAGCATCTCCTTCGTCGTCTGTGTCCCAACTCGAATCGAAGAGGTGAGGGATGTGGGCGCTTTCATTTCGGGCACTTGGATTCGGGAGATGGTTCTTCCGAGTTGGATGGTGTGGTCGTTGTTACAAGAGGTAGGTGTGGTGAAGAACGCTTTTTGTTCCCTCTCTTCTTCCTCTTCCCCTTACAGTGAATTTGTGCAGGTGAGTGAATTCGGAATGAGTAATGCGTGGAGGATGGGTCTGAGAGACGAGGCTTGTGAGGTGAGTATACGACAATGGGAGGCGACGAAGGCCCCATTCGATTGAGAGGATGTCTGCGAGGGGTGTTATGACTTGCATGGGCAACCAGCGGGAGGGATGAGGAGACCTGAGGGTGAGGGTGCACGGAGAAGCATCGGAAGTGGACTGAGGAATCGTTAGTAGATTGCGCAGGCAACGAGAACAACTTATGAAGAATCTGGTGGACCTCATCGTTGGTGCCACAACACTCCCTGAAAAACGACTCCACATCAGCCACCACTCCTCGTCAATGCTAGACTGCATCAACGAAAGGGACGGTGTTCTTCCAACAACCTTCCACCATCTCTCCTTCTCCCATTCCTCAATAGCACGCTTCTCTTCTTTAAGGGTCGACCTGAGAAGGAACCGCTACGACTGACGGAAGGTCGGCCCAGTGAAGGCGATTCCGAGGACGACACTGATGACACATCGCTTTTGGCTGAGGGCCTGGTTGTTTGGATTGGGATATTACTGGGGAGGCTATTTCGACGAATTGAGAATGCTGGGTGTGTGAAACCCAGACTAACAATGTCATTATTTGTTTTTTGTGGAAAATGTTAACCTGGAATAAGGGTTGGATTCAGAATTCAGAATTAGGGTAAATGGGAAAAACTTACCAATTATGAGACATAAATTTGAGCTCGGACAGCTCGGTTATATACACTGAAGAAAATGTCTAGTACGTGTAGCAGAACATGAAAAGCAGTGGAGGTAGTAATCAGAAAGCCACCGAGGGAAATGATAATCGAGGCACACCTTTGCAATGTGACATCATCTTGGTCAAATCAACGGAATAATTCAAAGGATGTGGCCTGTAAAGTCTCAGTTTCTAACTATTACTAGTAATAGTTTGAACAACCTGGCCTGTGCTGTGCTATGCAGTGTTCTCGGTAGGTACTGCTATTTACTGTCGTTTCTTTGGTTTGAAATGCCTCTGAGTCGCTTTGAGGTTCCCTGCCCTTTCCGATCAATTCCTGGACGTGCTTGTAGGTGTTGAGGCTGTCATCCATACCGCGTCACCTCTACCTGGTAAATCTGACACTGTCGAAGAAATGCTCCATGTGAGTACTTTGTTCTTTAGATCACCAGACAGACAATGGCTGATAGGACCTCGATACATCGACCTCCACGACGTTGCAAAAGCCCACGTTCTTGCTGTGAAAGCACCGCTCTCGTCAGAGTCCAACTTGGGTCGCAAGAGGCTAATAATTGCGGCCCTGGACAATTTCTCATATGAAGCATTCCTGGATCTCGTCAAGACCAAGCTCCCAGAATTGATTGACCACTTGACAAAGATACCTCGATGCGCAGATTTGGTAGGCAGAGAGAATGTTTGGTTATCAACCGGGTTATTACCTATCTTGGTTGGATCTTTGGTCCGTTTATTTCTCTTGTTATTATACTCTTATGCTCTCCCAGGGCCCTCACCTATCGTTTCCAAGGAAACCTTTCCATATTCTCACCACGATTTCACTCGGGCCACCCCCTCGTTGCCTTCATAAACTCATTGCCATATCAAAAATGAAGCGGAGCCGTTCTGCAAATACCAGTATAACCGTGCTGTCTAGTCACTTGCTAATCACTGTCTCGGAGTCTCCCCTCAGGCTCTCACAACACGACACAATCACAAATTATACCTCGAATGATCCTTCTGCTGCATTGTGGAGGGTCGATGCATGATACCTTCTCTTTTCGACATGACCGATTGGATACCTCCCCATTTTATATCCTATTGTGACGCTTCCATAGGCTTTTCTATTTTCACACAACACCTCACTTGCCCACTCAACGTATGGAAACATGCACTGACTATTGTCGTGCATTAATCACCAAGTCTACTATTGTAGACTTGACGGTATTCCTCCAGAGTCTCACTATTGCGGACTCATTCCGATCCACCGTTTCCTGTTGTAGCTAAGTATATTCAGTTGAGTATTCTTAATGGATATTTGCTTTGACATTGTTCGTTCCCCTCATGCTCTGCATCAACAAAGACAGTCAATGGCGCCGCCAAGGGAGAGCAGCGCATATTAGCTACAATGCTGTCTCAATGCCCTCCTCCAATCATCCAAGAACCAAACCAGAGACTAGACCATTGATCCACTTTAGCCAGGGGCGGACGTTAACTCAATTTCACAATCTTTCAGAACGCTGAGTTCTGCCTAGTCCAGAGAAGACTCCAGACCAACATCAAACCATTCTCTATCCAACTGAAGATGATAATCTAATACAAACCTGGGAGACCGATTATGGTACAATGTTCCAGACTGAACCAACATTTTCTTCCCATCACCGAAAGTGTCGAGCCACTCAATGGGAGACTTGGAAGTCCAAAATTATTCCTAGTCTTATTGATCCATGGTTGGAATTGCTACGAGAGACGGGCTCACTGCGAAATCCACCTTCTTTGCAGTGCCACCATATCTGCACTTGTGAAGCCAAAAATTCGCAGTCGTTGAAGATCAGAACCATTCGATTCTTTGGTATGAAGTTTCTTCTACTATTACGCAAAGGCGCTCACCTTTGGCGCTCACCTTTGTCGTGCAGCAATAGAGGAAATTGAGATTCTGAAATGTGACTGCCACCCCGCTGCTGTTCAGCTGGTCCAATGTGGGCTATTTCCTTGTGTGCCAATTGCCCCAACTTTGGCAGTTGACGTGCGTGTACTTGACTTCCTTCGGCGCATGTTTGTGCGCATTTCTCCCAACCATACTGCGGTTGCTCAGGCTCTTGAAGACTGCTTGGCTGCACAAGGATATAAGTTAGAAACCAAGGTTCGTACAAATGCATATTCTCTGAGGATGTTACAACTCGTGGTCTACAGGACTCTATGCGCCGTCGTTTTGGCAATGCATTCAACTGGTATAGCGTCCTTGTGGATGAGGCAGACAAACACATTGATGATGTGATCTCTGTTGTTCGTTGAAGATATCGCAACATTGAAGATAGTTCAAATGTCACAGTGCCTGATTTTTCGCCTCAACCTTTGTCACCATTATCCCATTCAGAGTCTAGGCCAGCATCTCCAAATAAATGCAGACGAGAATCATCTCCCGCTCTGTCGGGCACAACAAGTGATGATGGTGATGAGCATGGGAGCCCACAAAAGCGTTCAAAACAGACAAACAACCCTTTCCTGGACCCTGTTCAACGTGATCATCCTAGTGAATATCTTCGAGAACACTGCCCATTGTGTTTTGGAGGAGATCTGTCAAGGCAAATGCAATCGGGGTAAGTTAACTCTTTGATTTGCGTATCTGGCTGACATGCATTACCAGACCAGATTGTATAGTCGCAATGGACGCATGCTTCACCCAAAAACACAACAAACAAATTCGCGATCCAGAGCGGCATCATCCGTATGATATATTTGTACCTGAAACTCATGTGAAAGCGATGGAGGACTATATCGAGAGCGTCAGGGGACCAGGGAGAAAACCCACCAAGCCAAAAGGAAACAAAAAACCATGCGAGCCTTTCAAAGATGATGGTTTCGACAAGCCAGAACTTAAGGTTCCACGATCCGTGCTTGATGCATGCCAGGAGAGTTTTACTGCAGCAGACGAAGCAAGAACAAAGTCAAGCATCAAATTTTTTGACAGCACTGCTCTCATGGCACTCATGTGTTGCCATGATAGAGTCCTTTGGTTGGTGAATATGACCTCAGCAGGCGAGAAACAAGTCTATCCTCTTGTTCTGCTTGAGACGCTGTTCCAACATCTTCCACTCAACTGGACAGTTGGTGCTCTATATGATGTTATGTGTATGCTGGAGTGCACTTGTCGACTGTGGGGATTTCTGGACCGTTATATTGGCTGAATGTTATTTGCTGTTTCTGTGTTCCATGCATTTGGTCATGGATGGCCTTGTCAAATCATATACCATCCACGGAAGTGTATCGGGTTTGGAACTTCAGATGGTGAAAACTGTGAACGGCTTTGGCAGGCAATATCATTCCTGATAGGATATTTAAGAGTTTGTGGTGTAGGTGAAATCTTTCTTAGTGAAATTTACTGACCTCTGAATAGTATCACTTATGCCTATATACTCTTACCAGTCAAATTCGCCACCATAGCAAGGATAACCTTGAGCATATTGTACAATGGTTGGTACGCAAGATACGCCAGTGTGTCAAGCGAAGAGATGCTGCATCTACACTTCTCAAGAGAAGTGGTCAAAGTGAAGACTTGCTTCGTGATGAGTGGAAAGCTCAGGTAGAGGCTCAGACACGTCCCCTTCCATGTAAGTTATTGCTCACCTTGCAAGTAATCATTGATGACCTTTTTTATCAGGTCAATCAGAGAAGAAAGGCGAAGCAATAATCAAGAAGGTCATTACCCTCTATAAGCAGAAAGATGTCCTTGAAAAACGAGTAGAGGCTGCAGAAGAAGAAGTCCTAAATGCTGATACATTAGAGGAGGATGAGGCCCTTGAGTCCAAGCTGAAAGGTGATCGAAAAAGGTTGGTTGAGGTGAAACAGAAGATTGGGAATGCAGAGAAAGGTCTTGGAGCAGCTGGGAGGAAAACTCTTCAGAGATTGCTGAAAAGTCCTTACATCAAGAAGCGGATGAATGCCCTGGCACTCAAAATCCGGATTCGACAGAAACTTTGCCAGCGCAAGTTTGAATTTGACCGCTTTGAAAGAGCAGCTCGACGCCAAAGGAATGGTTAGTCAGTCTTGTTCAAGCTTGTTGCTTTTCACTTAATGATGTTCATAGACCAGAAACTACATGCACATGTTGAGTCTGCAGTGAAACGCCGAGAGCCCAACATCCAAAGGTTGGCAAAGACATACAATAAATTGTGTACTGAACTCGAGCAATTAATTCGAGATGGTAAGGCTCCTGAAGGTGTTCTTTGCCCACAACCCATTGATATGGACCGATTGTTTGACCTTGATGTTGATGATGAAATATGGCAGGATATTGGATTGGAGGAACAGTCTGACACAACAATGCCAGCTCGCTGGATGTCAGATGAAACAGTTCGCAATGGAATCAAGGCAATTCTAGAGCTTGATAGGTGCAAAGAGGAGGAAGAGCGCCTGATCCATGAACACCAAGCTCTACAAGTCTGGTTCTCTGAGGAGTGGGCAGTAGTAGAGAGAGCTATTGAAACAGCCCAGAGCCTAGGTATGTGCAAGCATGAAATGATACATTGGCCAACCAAGTAACTGATCTAGATGACCACACCCTTGGATATGCTCTTGAGATATGCAAAAGCAATCTCTTAAAGCTTTATATCGGCTGGGAGAAAGGTCTGCAGTCTCTTGACAGTGGTGAAGAAGATTTACCACAATGGGGACCCTCAGATGATGAACTGGTCAATGCAAGGCAAGCATCATTTGTAGCTTGTGTTGTTGAAGGTGATGCAGAAGTGTTAATTGATCCTGATGATGTTGATGATGATCTTGGCTTTGAAGAAGAGGAAGATGTGGGACTTGCTGATGCATTAGATGCAGTTGAGTTGGCAGATAACTCAAGAGCAGAGGGCATTGATGAGAATGGTGCCAGTAGTGATGATGAGTATTAAGAGTTGTATTTAGCTGGCTTTCAATACTTAGTTCTAAGATGATTTCTATTCACATCTAAACATCCTACATTACTCAGTAACATTGGTATCAAATGCCAGTTAGTTATTGGTTATTTACTTTATAATCTTCAAATCCAAGTGGTAATGAAGCCTACTATGTATTTGTTGTTGGTCTGACCAAGTGCAAAAAAAAATTGCACAAGTCCTATTTTCCAGATGGTCTGACCAATCTTCAGGAATTAACATGGTCTGACCAATCTGTAGAAACTAACATGGTCTGACCAACCTCTAGAAATTAACATGGTCTGACCAACCTCTAGAAACCAACATGGTCTGACCAACCTCTAGAAACTAACATGGTCTGACCAATTGCCAGAAAATAACATGGTCTGACCAACCTCTAGAAACTAACATGGTCTGACCAACCTCTAGAAACTAACATGGTCTGACCAATTGCCAGAAAATAACATGGTCTGACCAACCTCTAGAAACTAACATGGTCTGACCAATTGCCAGAAAATAACATGGTCTGACCAACCTCTAGAAACTAACATGGTCTGACCAATTGCCAGAAAAATAACATGGTCTGACCATAACAATGGTCAGTGACCATGGTCCATAGGCATGGTAGCCCATTCATAACATAGGAATCATGAAGGCTAACTAGGCCTATATAGGGTATGACTGGACTGGTCAGACCTTTTAAGACCTGGACCATAGAAGGGCGCTCACTGTTGTCCTCCCTTTCAGTAGGGATTGTGATCCCTTTTTCTTTAGTAACGGGATTTTTGTTCTTGGTAACCATCTCAACATCCTAATGGATGAGTTAGCAAGTTTTCTAGAAAATTGGAATAACAAGTGACTCGTACATTATCAGTTGAAGATTCAACTATGGTCTTGCTTTTCTTCTAAATATACATATGAGCTGGGATAAGAAAAAGTTAAAAGAAGAGTCACCTTCTTCTTAGGCGTTTCGGCGACCCTAGCCATGGGTTCAGAAGTAGGAGGATCATTTTTCACTTTACGAAATTCTTCAGGAATTTCACATTGGAGAATATCGGTATACAACATGGAATACAAGTTGGGAAGCTTGTAGCTCTCGCGGTAACGCTTGAAGCTCTCACAGGTCTGAGCAGCTTGATCCATAACCGACATATACATCTTGGCTTGCACAGCATTGTTCCTAGCAGCACTCTGTGAAAACAGTCAGAAATCTATAAATTAGGTTTAAAGAAAGACATATGACGAGATTGCCTAAGATTGAATGAAATTCAGCAACTTGATCTGCTTTGAGAGAAGCAGGAGCTGAGGAATTCATCTCACTGATAAACTGAACAAGCTTGTTGATATGGCCTGTGAAGCTATCAGCGCGATTGCCATTCGAGTTGGACATGTTGTTTGAGTAAAGATGTGTAGTAGAAGAAGCGACTAAGAGATGAGTCTGCTAGAAAAAGTGAAATATGCCTAGGTTTTATAGGATTTCAAGTCAGGAGTTTTTCTAGATTTGGAGTAACCTAGACCCGACTAATTTGGCAACTGTGGACAGTTAAGATCTTAGTTTGGGGGAGAGGCCGAAATAAATTCGCCCTTGGCAAATTCATAAGCAGCTGCGGACGCGATCTCTGAGTCAACAAGACGGATATGATGTAGAAAAGTGGAGCGATGAAAAGTACTGGCATGAGATTGATCAAACTTCTAGAAATAGGATGATCGACCCATTCAGGACTTACAATCTTGCGAACCACTGGAAGGAAAATCTAGTCTTGTTAACAAGAAAACTAGATACAAGCACGAATACAAGAAATATACAATAAAAGAAAAGTAAACTTAGGGAATGGCTACTCAAAAGTTTAGACGATTCGGAATAATTCCGACTTCACCAAACTCCCTTAGTTTTGCTTTTCTTCGCCGTCACTGTCTTCAGCAACTTCTCCACCTTCTGCCGTTTGATTTTCACATTCACGTATTGGGACCAATGAGTCTTGGCTTCCTCCTCATATGAAGATATGAGCGCTGGAGTGTCTGTATGCCTGCCGAAACCAGTATAATTGGATAAGATTGGGTGAAGAACTCTCATAAGGGATTCATATGAGACGTCGGGTCCAAAGTGATGTCAAAAAGCTTCCTCACCCTGGTTGTTTCTATAGCATCATAAAGGGTTCGGACATCATCACCAAGGAGCAGGAATGAATCGCGAAGGGCGGATTGATGAGAATCGATGTTGCGGATGTGGTGCGCAACATGTCGAAGGGTGTTTGCGACATCTAGAAAACATGTTAGCCTTTGGAAATTTCAGATAAAATCGCTTACTATCAGTCGAAGTATTTGCCAACTCTTGAATCTCCTCAAGTTGGTATTGAACGCCTAAAGCGTTCAGTTCGTATGAACAGTCCCCTTTCTTGGACTGTTCGCAGCTATAACATCTGCGATGATAACCCTGGAATATGCACTTTCGTTTGCCAGGACCAAGGCAATTCGTACACGGGTATCTGGGATTGTTGAGATCGAGTCGACGATGGTGTCTTGAAATCGAATGAAGTCCAGAAATGTTGTGAGGAAGTCGGAAGTTTGGAATGATATGGCGAGACTCTTTGCGCTCAGAAACGACAGGTTGAGATTTGAGATGTTCCATTGAAAATTCGAGTGGAGTTTCTTGAGTCTCCACTCGACCATAAAGGAGACAAAACTCATCCTCCTTGTCCATTGGGTCAACCCTTTCGAAACTTGGCTCACGGCCAAAGTCAGGGTTAGCCTCAGCAACGCTTCTGGCTTCATCGAAATCCTTCACCAACTTTCGCTTCTTTGAACGACGCGACAGTTTCTCCACAGACGCGGATTCCGACTGGTTCAGTTTAAGGATTGCGGCCGTTTCCCTTCGAATGATCGCTTGATGTTTCTCTTCTTTGTCCTTGTTGTCCACGTCAGGATGATATTCGGATGCAGGAGAGGGATTTCGACTCTGTACCTTGCGAGAAGGAACTCCAACTGGTTTGCGACCAGTCTTCCTCGCAACTTTGGCGGCATGCTCAGCCTTCTTCTTTTGATAGACCTCTTGGGGGGTCTGATTGAGCATACGTTCCTAGAAAATAAGTAAAAAAGGGGGAAAATCCAGAAAAAGGGGTGTGGACTTACCCTGTCCTCCTCCCTCTGGGTGCGATTCCGCTTGCTTCAGCGAACCAGTTCCTTTTCCTCTTCAACCGATCCTTCCTTGTCTTTATCAATCTCAGTGACCTCGTGAGAGCGCTTCTTGCCTCGAGATTTGGACTTGGAAGCCGACTTTGGAATAGGCTTGACAGCGGGAAGAGACACTTCAACCGCTGGGAAGGAAGTCTTGATGACGGGAGCATGGGATTTCACAGTAGATTTCGACAATGAAGGCCTAGGTACTTCAACTACAGCAGTAGGAGTAACCTTACAAGGTACATCGGGACTCTTTGCAGCAGACAAGCGAAACTTCCCAACCCCTTCAATTTCGATAAAAGGACCTTCTTTGTCATACTGGACATTATCAGGTAAACCGGAAGCGACAGGCTGATGAGTAGGGCTATGTGGTGACATATTCGTCAGAGATCGACGTACGCGAATGGGAGTCGACGGTAGATCGATCGTGGTGCTAGGTGGTGGCTGTCAAACCCAAAACATTAGCAACACGAGTCGAATGGAAATCCAACACTCACCATACTATCCTTGTTCGCGACGGGTTCTGATTCCTTCGATATGGGTTTAGACAATGCTGGTTCATGAATAGTGGCAGCGGCCACTTTGATGGGCTTAGTCTTTTTCTAGGGAATGTTGAATTTCTGAAAAAGGGAAAAATATGATCAACAAAACTTACCGAAGATTTATCCGATTTAACTGAGGAATCTTGTTTTGCTGTGAGCACGGGGCGTTGGTGGTTGATTTCTTGGGTGACATGGCTGTATGAGTCAAGTTGAAATTTGTTTCAAACTCAGTTTATATGGGATTTCAAAACGACTTACTAGGAAATTGGACAAAGACGCCATGGCTTCTTTTCTCATGTCATGCTGTAACATGGCCTCGGCCATCTAATTTAGGCTGATATGGAAACTTGAATGGACGTATGGACACATATGGACCCATAAGCTTCTATATAGTGTCTAAACATGTCATAAGACTATTAGTATGATCTATGAGGGTATGTACAACTCACGGAAGGTCAGAAAGTAGAAAAATATATGTTTTTCCGTCAGTTTTAGACTGAGGACAGTCAAAAGATTTTAGTTTGGGGGAGATGATATGACCGATTTTCGGCTAAGGCTATAAATCGCTCTTGCATTACTCTACATAAGTCTATGCCTTGAGATATGGTTTCTAGGAATTACTCGCTATAGCTTACGCTGCAGTTAAAGCTATGTGTTAGAGAACTAGAAAACAGGATCAATGAGTCGTGGTTAGCTATTCGCCTGAGATACAGTTAACTAATGAATCGGCTAGACTCTATGAGGTATTGCTAGAGGGTTTACTTAGTGAAAGAATGGATATCATTCGAATCTGAGCTATCTAGTAGAAATCTAGAAAACTTGACTATCTAGAGAAGCCAACAATAGTATACAACTTGAAAGCTAGAAAAGTCGACTGGTCAAGGATCGGCTTGGGGAAGTTAGAAAGCTCTGCGACTCAAATGCGGTCAGACTTGGAAAGAGTCTAGGAGTTGGTCTAGTCTAGAACCGGAGCTCAGGGCTATGTCGATCAGGTCAGCACCACTGATCTAGAAATTATGATCAAAGATTGAAAATGTTGGAGTCATCATGACCTTAGGATCGATCTCTTTGTCAGATGATCAAGGGCCTGGAAGGGTCTACACCATCATATCTAGGAGTATTGGAAAGATTCAGAAAATCGGATAGGACTCAGAAAGGAAGAATGTGATTGAGGGACCATTGGAAAGAGCCATCAACAGTCGAGAGCGTTCGGATAAGCCTTCCGTCCGCTCCTATGAGTCAGAATCAGCTTATGAAGAAAGCTTGGAAGCGTTTCATCTATTCTAGTATTTACTTGGCATTTGTATAAAGTTCTAGTAGTTAGATAAGTGATTTGCTACCTGTTGTACTTTGGGTTCCGTACTTGGATATCTATTTTTATCAGTGTTTGTGCTATCCTTTGTGTGATTTGAGACTTGATTTGAGGAATCGTCTTGGATTTGCATACGTTTTGACTTGGATTTGTCTTTTGGTTGACATTTGTGTTTGACTTTGTGATAAATTGTGATTGTCCGTTTGTGAAACCTTGTGATATATGTTCCTGGCCTCTATCATACACCCCCGGTGTCTAAACACACTTCTGGTCTATAGGAAATATGTTTGTCGAGTTTTCTAGAAAATCAGTACAACTTGAAATAAAACCCTGCTATTGATATAGAAACCTTGTAAAGCTCTCCTTCCGACCTCACAAAACTCGGAATATCAAAGCGGTTGTGCGTATATTAGAAGTGTCTTGTTGTCTGCAGTGCTCTGTGTGGATTTGCAGGCTTTCTAGATATATCGGTCTCGCCCCGTGCACTCGCACGTTCCTCATCAGCGTAGCATATGGACAGGATCGGCTGCCTCTTCAGAAATAGCAATCCCGAGGAGGTTGGCATTTCAAATAAAGCACAATTGGTGGTGCAGCACATGGATACCCACCCACAGTGTTGCCTTTCTATGTCATTTCTCATCAGTTTTGACTCATTGGACCGAGTACATGCATGGCCATTGTAGTTTTGTTTCATTTTGTCTATATTTATCATTTTTGTACAGTATATAAGACCCAAGGACCTAGTAGATCGGTAGAGAATTAACACCCCTTGCCTACCCTCAGGTGTTTGGCTCGGTGTAATACCATTTGTTTGTTTGATTGATCTCAAGTGCGAGATTAGTTGCTAAGTTTTGATCT
>QLOY01003102.1:0-13268 GCA_003313965.1 Megacollybia marginata
TTGTGAGTCTGTCACCCTCCAAATGCTCAGCTCCTGACTGCCATTCCCATTGCTGTTGTGTAGGCTGTGAGTCTGTCACCCTCCAAATGCTCAGCTCCTGACATTGCTGTTGTGTAGAAAGTGTGTCTGTCACCCTCTAAAGGCTCAGATCTGAAAGCCCAAACTATATAGAAACAACTTATTCAATCTATCATGATTTCTGTTAAACAAGTATGTACACCAACTTTTATCATGATTTCCATTTATATTTGCTGAGGTCATTCCACAAACATTTCACCAAAATGTTCCATTGGTTACAGCTGGTACATTTTATTGTCCTTTCTCTCCTGATTATACAACAATTCACAGCTACCATTGTTCTCACTGAGTGTGCCACTCTGATCTGGGCATCTGGTGCTGAAACTCAGGCTGCATTCAAGCAAGCTGTGATCTTATATTCACAGCAAGGCACACAAGACAAGATTGAATCCATTCTCTCTCAATTTCCTTCACCTACTATAGAATGGGTTGAACTTCTTTCTAAAGCTTGTCTCAGTATGTTTCTTCCCAGAATAAGCAGACCTACTGATAGAATGTGCAGCTATCCCTCAGACCTTCAGGGAAGAGAGCAAGGAAGGGTTTACTCTACAGAAGGAACAAGGAATGTGATCTGCTTAAGCTGGGAATTAGCAGTGAAGGGAGAAACATCTCAAGATTGACCAGTTGATATGAAGTTACTTAAGTGAACCTGTTGCAGAAAAAGCTGTTCTGGTCTGTGCTTCTTATATACTTACAGTTAAACAAGTTGGGCAGACTAAAGTGTGACTTGCCTGCCACATCATTCACAAGAAACCTAAAAACAAAAGAGTCTAACTGCAACCCTAGAATGCATTGCTTTGAATGAATGAATGAATGAAATGATAGCAAAAAACTAAGGCATCACCTCACTGTGTCTTCAATTCACCTCAATCTCACATCACCAGAGGTACAATATTCCTAGGGTGAAAATGTTAAGTTGTGCTTTCAGACACAAAATGTATTCAAAAATAATATATTTTTTTGTAGTAAAAAGTTAAAACATTTTTGCCTGCTTTTCCCAAAAAAGAAAGGATTCATTGTACCCAACATTTTCACTGGGGACAAAGGATAAAATTTCCCAAAACATTGTCACTGTGACAGTGAAAATGCCGAAAGAAATGTCACTACAAAAATGATTAGGATAATGAAACCTTTGTTGACTGGTAAAAGGGAGTCAAAATATTTTATTTTTACATACTTTTCACTGCAAGAAAATATATTATTTTTGAATACATTTTAAAACCTGAACTATACTACTTTTTGAGTCTTCAGCTTCAGGTTTTAGGTGTATTCAAGCTACTATGGAATGAATGGAAGAGATTCTATGCCCCCCCCCCCCATAAAAAATATCTCAAATGCCACTAACTTAATTTACCATTCCACAAACCTTCAAAAAAACCATCATCCATTCAATGCCACAAAAAATGATACCACTTTCACTTCCACAGCAGTGATTGATTGTAAGGGTGAGATTAAGTTCACACTGCAAAACAAGACCATGTTTATAGTCTCTAAGAAGGTCAAAATCTAAGCATATTCCATAGCAAAAGGTCTGGCATGATTAGGTAATACACCCATTTATGGTCAACCCAAAGAGGTGATCACTTACACCCTCCCCATTTGTGGGTTACCCACATCCAGACATACCACTTGAGCTTGCATCCTCCATTTCAGTGTCACCACATTGCCATTTGAATCAGATTCCATCCCAAGATTGACACCATTTAGACTAGTACAAGTCTTAGGTGCAATATCACTTTCTGAGCTAATATAAGCCCTAGGTGTTACATCTCTGGGACCCTCACCAGTATAAGCAATCACAGGTCCATCAACAGAAGTGGGAACAGATTCAGCAATGGGTGACAGTAGTGGTGTGGTTAGAGATGTGGGACTGAGGTTCACTGTAGTGGTGGACAGATTGACTGTAGGCAAGGGTGGAGTGGGGATGGTGTATCCAATTAGGCAAACTTGTAATCACTGACATGAAGTACCAGGGGGACTGGAGTCCACTTGCTGGTGAAGAAGGGGGTTTCACCTCCATACAATTCTCTTGTCATTGATTCAGGTGGTTCTCCATTGACAACCAAAGCAGCAGAAGCATCCAACAGGTCTCTCAAAAATGATTGAGTAAAGGAAAAAGATAAAGTAGATTAAGATAGAGATACTTTCACTCAGGACTTGTGGCTCCTACTCCTGCTTCTATTTTGTGCAGCCACAGTGGATGGTTTGATTGCTGGCACCTTGGTTTTCTACCTCATCCAGCAGCATAAAACTACATTCAAGAAGTCAGTGTTTCACCACATACTTGAAATTTGACTCTGATCAGTAAAAAGAACTGTCACAGTACTGGATAAGCTGATTGCTTACACCATTGGTATGTCTCCCCTGTCAGTGACAGAACTCCACTCATAAGCTTAGAAACTGGCCTGATCACTGTGTAAGTGTCATACATTGACTTTGTCTCGGTATCTCCTGAAGACTCACTGATCCAAAAAGACCGAATACATCATCCCGATCTTAATACTGACAATCTTTCTCAATCATTCTTCCTCACTTCTGTAGGTGTTTCTAAACATTTCTAGATACATTCCGACACTACTATATAAACCCGTACATATAGGATTGTAGCTCGCTAATTCTTGAATATCACTTAGTTTCCATTTAACATTTGCAAGGTGTCTCGTAAGTAACTCAACTGAACTACTGTACATGCCCTGTGCTGTCCAGTCCTAAGTCAAACCAAGTATTTGGTGATAGGCTGGTTTTCATCCCAGGCCTGAAATCTTTTGCTACCAGCCTCTAAATACACGTGGGAAAGACTCCCGCAGAGGTACAACCATCTGCTGGAAGCGTTCTATAGTACAGAAGGGATTAACACGCCCGCTGGACACTCATATAGACCAAATATAGATCAGAGTTGAGACGAATAAGATAGTACTTGATAGTACTGCCTTATTGTATCCGACTCGAAGCTACTACAAGTGCCCGCGGCGGTATGCTAAGAATGGTACTGACGATCAAGAGACATGGTCCATGGACTATCAAACTACCACCTAGATTCACCTAGAGAGAGAATACACCATACAACAAATATCGACTAGTCTACAGATGTACTTGGGGAGACCCAGCGGAAACACAGAAGGGATCCGCACTGAAACACCTGAATAGGCTAGCCGAGTTAGCCGAGGTTGGCTAGTCATAAAGATCGATGTTGCGGATCCTTGTGTTAGGTAAACGCGTAATAGGGAACTTATTTACATCACTGGAAAGCTAGAGATCCTCGCTAGAGCATGCAACCCTCAGCAGAGACATTGAGAGAGAACTTAGAGAGACCCTGGGGAGGACGGGCTCATTGAAACTTGCCCAGACTCAAAGCACCACATGGATCCTTAGTGATCGTATGCCTCTGACTCAGATTCAATAGAGTCGAGTCATGTCTAAGTCAGCAGCTGACTTAACGCTGAGCAATTGTTTGTACTAGTAGTTGAAAGTAGTTAAAATTAGACTCAGCAGACCTGTATAAAAAGGCAGTAGTTAGCTAGGATACAAGAGAACATAGAGACCCAGTAGAGAATACATTGTGCTTCAGACTATAAAAACTCTAAGTACCTTAAGGGAACACAGTTAAATAAAAGTCGCCCATGGAGTTCTTAGTAACTCGTCACTAGACTCAGTACCTACAGCGGAACAGTCTACACCAATACTCTCTTGTCTCTGAGATCAGTACCTCAAGGGAACATTCTCCTTCTCATTCAGTAGTACCTTTTTAGGGAAACTGCCCTTGCTGCTTAATCAAGTAGCCCCGCTCAGAGCCTAATCAGCTCTTTTTGGCTTGTTTCAAGTCATCCATAGATAGCTTGTGATTGGGAGAGTCTTCTGTAGTCAGGAGAGCTTCGCTTAGTCAGTAGTTAATGCCCCGCGAGACTTAGAGACTTTTATAGAAGTTTCAAGTTTTAGTAGTTCATTCCTCTAGTCTCCAAACTCAAAAGGAATACCTTAAAAGAGGTGTTTGGGTGTTGGATTTAGTGCTTGCAGTGTGTGTGTGTGTGTGTGTGTGTGTTAGTGTGAGTTGGTGTCAGCATCAGTTCATTTCGAGCACTTCCATTCCAGCGCAGTCAGCCCACCTCACACCGTGAGGTTCCTTTTCATCGGAACACGTCCTAGTGACTGTAAAATCTTGGCAGAAACTCAATAAGTAAGAAACAGCTCAACTCACTAAGTTCGTAAGAGAGTAAGTTTGAACTCCATGAATAACCCAGATTCACTGCAGTAAGCTATTGTTATTCTTTAAGAAGATCAAAATCACCAATCTTACACAGCCTTTGTAGTCTTAGTATTGTTGGTACTGTGAGTCACATCAATTTCTATGTGGTAGAAAGTTGATTGACCAACCAGTTCCTCTCTATGAGAAATAATTGTATGACTGTTATGAGTTCCCCAAATCACATGCCTTATCCCACATGCCTTATCAGAACCCTATTTCACTTTCACATTCATATCACGCTATCTTTCATTTCCCTTATCCGCTATCATTTAAATTAACTTCTGATAGCTTATCGCAGAACATGCAGCACTCTTTTTCCCTTGTTATCTCCTTGTTCCACTTACATGTACTCGTCAGCCAGATAGTATTTAAGCCTTTAATTATTCGCTGTATTCTTTAGTTTTGGTATTATAAGTTTCACTGAGTCTTTGAGTGGCCTGATAAGCTCTCATTTTGCTTGTTGCCTTACAAAATACCAAAACTAACCTTTATCACTCCACTCACCTCAGTCGAAACAACGACTAAACAACTTCTTAATTGCCAACCGCTAACAGTCACTGAAATCATTCAGATTATCCTCAGTCTCTATCTCATCCTCATTGTCTACTCTCTCCTCCGAGTTCTTTGGCACTACATCGAACGACGCCATCACATTAACTGACATTTATGCGTACGCCAGAACCACCATATCAGAGCAACTCGCCTGTAAACTCCCATTGTCTTACTTGGTAGTACCGTTGGCTAGCGGGAAGTCCCCAATAAGACAGACAACAGTGAGCAGACAAAACTAACCGGTTTTGAATTGCTAACGGCTTTAAGTGGCGTTTGTACACATGGAAGCTGAACAGCAACAAAAAAACCGAAACAATCAGATACTCCAACAACATCACCAAGCACAGATCAACTCTAATTTCACACCATACATTGCCATCCATCAGCGAATCAACGATGTTAAACAGATTCTCTGCACCGTTTGACTACACACCTGGAAATATCAGCAGAATCTACTACACTCATCTCTTCACACAGGACTGGATTAGTCGAAGAAAGACATACAAAAGTGTCGCCACTGAGACTGAGCCAGAAGTCAAAGAATACGCAGATAGCAGCACCAACACTAACCCAATAGACTACACCACTCATATTCATCAGGAAAAACCCTTTTTGACCTGGCAAACCTGGCAAACTTGAGTAAACTTGAGTAAACTTGAGTCAACCTAAGTCAACCTGAGCTGATCTGGGACTAACCTAGACATGACTTAGGTTGACCTGGCTGACCTGAAAATTGAGACTTAAACCTGCGACTGACCAAGGTTGACATAGGTTGATCCAGGTCAACCTTGAGGCATCCAGGTTAAAAAGGGTTTTTCCTGATGTTCCCCTAGCGACTTTCATAAGTCTTAAGAAACGGTTCGATGACATCAACCGAGGAAGGTGGGGGCATCTCTACGAAGATACCAGAATCAACACAGACAACAACAGCATCAACAAGGGAATCAATATGGACATAAGCTTTGGGTTCGACACAGCAGTGTGGTCAGAACCATATCAGTCAGAAGAAGGCAAACTCCTCACAGCAGAGTTAGAATCACTCCCAGCACCATGAAGACGCCAGCACAGCGCAACAAACGCAAGCGACAATCAGACGAGGAAACACCCCAGTGTTCTCCCAGATTCAAACAAGAATAGCAAGACAGGCACGGTTGGAAGATTGGTTCATAACCAGTTGCCAATGATTTAGTGCACCGAATACAGACTTTTTGAAAATTTGGGGTGTTCTCAGAGCAGCTCTTGAAAAGGAGTCGCATTATATCCACTCAGCCAACATACTGTGGGCATTGAACATTCTAACCGACAACGAAAGAGATTTCTTTGACGAAATCCTCAACCAAGAACTAATCAAACAAACTGACCCAGTTGCAGTTGAAGAAACCCTCAGAATTTTATACAACAACATCAGAGAACACGATGCTTGCCATGTCTACACCCAACACGTCCACACCTCTCCGTCTAACGCGCAATCGGACGCCAGTTTCAGCTCTGCTTGACTTGACGTGCAGGCCATGCCCTAAAAACAAGGCTTTTGGACATGGTTGTAACCACTCAGAAAAAACCCTATCTCATGGTTACATCCACCTACAGCCAAAATGCTTATTCATCACTAGCAAAAGGGTGGGGGGCCTCCACATTAGGAAAATGGGGTGGGTAACCATATTTAGATCCATGAATATCAGATAAATGTCGACTATACAGGTATTACCCTTAAATGGGGCTTCATTCCACATACTATTGGGAATGAATAGTTAATATACTAAAGATACAATCAACATTTCCACAGTAGATGCTGTATAATTGGTGGATTGAATTGATCCTGTTGGATGTAGTACCTACAAATAAAGATAAACAATGCCTCAGCTTCCACTGCTAGCTGCATCTGCTCCACAACCAGGGCATACAGCTGGCATTGAGGTTCTTATTCAGCTACATTCTTGTTGTAACTACTAATTACAGTGAAATGACGATAAGTTGGCTGGATTAGGATCTCAAAAACGGATGCATCAGCCTCAAGGCTCACATAAATACTGGTAAACAAACATGTAAGTAATAGTACGCAGAATCGGAACGTCAAGAACTGACGGTTCTCTGAATTTCAACAGAACCGTGGAACCGACTCTGGAGCCTGTTCTACCATTCTGAAAACTACCCAGAACTGACTTGAACCGACTCCAAAGGCTCAAAGAGTCCTCTCTCGTGCAATTTTAAGGAATTTCCATGGTCCAGAACCAGATGCAGAACCCTGCTGCAGAACCAGCCAAAATCTTCAATTGTGACCGCAACTAATGCATGTAATGTATGAATTATTTAGCTACATTGTTATTGCAGTTACGAAATGACAATAAGTTGGCTGGATTAGGATCTCAAAAACGGATGCATCAGCCTCACATAAATACTGGTAAACAATCATGCAAGTAATAGATGCCTTCTTGTACTGCTCCTAAGTCAAGATACAAGCTATATTGTACCTTAGAATACATGTAATGTATCAATAATGAAGTTAGCACATTTCTTACATCAATAATGGCTGGACTTGATCCACCGTCAAGGATGCCGACATGCTTGAAGTTGCTTATCTAATCAGAATCAGCTCACAGCAAAAATCTGGTGTTTCTCACCAGATAAAGAGGATCGATGGCAGGCCAGTTAGACCAGATCTTAGTACTTGATATATATATACTTACCTAGGCAGTAGAAATTAAAGTTCAGCTGCGTTCAGGTGTGAACGCAGAATTCCTAATTTTGTGGTGTTGCGCACGGACCATGTTCACTCGACAAAAACTCACTGGGAGCAGCTTCAATCAGTCGGGTGAGCTATAAATTGAGAAAATGAATGTAGGGTACTTACTTGATTGACCGGCAGTAAAATTTCCAGGAGGAATAAACGTGAAGTGAAGCTATGGATATGTCTATGTTTTAGAGCAGAGCCCAGTACTTCGTCAATACGGATTACAAGTGTCAATTGTAATTTTTGACTTACCTGTGAGAATTATTGAAACCATCCCAGGAGCATTCTGCAATGAATATGAGCCTCCTTTGAGATCAATGATACAATTTGAGGGTGTAATAAAGAACAGAGAGTGCGAGCATGCAGGCGCTTATACTCTCGGCACATTGGAACATCAGGCACAGTGGCTGTGTAAGCCAATCTTTGCCTTCTACAATGTTGAACTGGGTGCATTAAATGCATTCTTGACCCACATTTCTGGCCACTGGTAAGTACTACACTAATACCAGGGTCGGCTCTCTTCCTATGAACAAATCTCCACCTTGTTCTGTCACTGTTGAATGATTCATTCTCCCCTCATGATCTGCCTCGACATCAGGTCTCACTATTAGTAAACCAAGCCTCAGTTCTTGCAATGTCCCTGTGCCACTCCCTCATCCAACAAAACAAATGTCGCACCTCACCTAAACCAACAAACAATTACCCATGCCAATCACCCCACCAAACTATTGTATTCGGATGACTACCGCCTCTGCTCAAGCCCAACCTATTGAAACAGCCTCCCACTGCCACCCAGCACCAACAAAAATGAACGAACCCAAGCATGGAACGACCGGTTATATTGGTATAACTGGTTTTCCAAACCCTCAGCCCTGATGACCACTCTTGCTCCCCACCCATACCATTCCCAATGTGCATAGGAAGCATCAATATTTGCCAGGTGAGTACTCTTTGGTGTTCCAGCTGGCCTAAATTTTGTGTAAGGTCTGTCCAATCATCTGTCTGTCGTCACCAGTATCAACCAAATCCCACTGCTTCCCTCAACAGACCAACACCATCTGTCCTTCCAAACCAACGCTGTTTGCCTCCTTCCAAATCAATGCCCTGCGCCACTCCTTCATTGACCACATACCTACAAAAAATCAAACACGATGCCACATCAGCCATCACCAATTGAAGCTCTCGGCCTGAGCAAATACCAAACCCCCAGCCCCCATTGACGACCTTGTCACTACAACCAATCCAACTGGATACCCCTCCAATGGTGTTGGTGTTGGGTTGAAACGGAAAGCAGATTCTGGAGTTGAGTATGTACTTTTCCTTTCTCCTCGAACAATCATTTAACCGACGTTGTATCCCTCAGTCCTTGAACAGCAGTCTACAAAGTCAACAGACGTTCGTAGTGTGGCATCTACCAGAACCCTAGACCCCAGTGAATCCCCCAATGCGACCGAAGCCCTACAATGGTGTGAATCCCTCAATGTCTGCGCCCTCTCGATGCTGACCAACCAGCATCATTCCATCACCACACCTGACACCATTCCCCTCTCTATTCCAATGCCAAACCCTTGATGCAATCCCACTCCCTTGTATCAGACCTCAATGTAATGTTTCTTCAACTGACTGTCTGCCAGCCTGAATGATGAACACAACTGCTACCAACAATAAACCCCACTGTCGATTGTATGTCCTGTTTTTCATTCAAATTAAATCCATTCTGACCGCATCAAATTCTACAGCCAAACCAACTGCTACCAACCGTCACTGAACAACCCAAATGCCATTCCTCTCACCCGTGAACTGACCCATGGACCCATGTTGCCACCATTTGTCAGTTGAGGAGCTGATTTGCATCGTCTGTAGCACAAGTGCTCATGTATACATGTGAGCACCTGTGTATCAGGATGTAGAATGACAGGGTTGTACCCTAATATTTTATCCGATTGACTGTTTTGTAGAATTTATAATTTAATTCAAATTTTATTGCATTAATCTGAATTTTGATTTTGAATCCAGCCACCATTGCAAGATTTACAGTATCTTAATGTTCCTAAAGTGCGTATATTAATGTGCTATGGGCAATGGCTCAGTTACAAGCTGTGGAATGAGCTAGCCAGCCCAGGCTGCTGTCCAGCAGCGGGTTTTGTTGAAACACAAGCAAACAATGGCGGGCTGTACCATTTTTGTAGACATCCCACCCCATTTACTCTTGTATACAGCTGCCCTATTAAATGAATATGCCTACCTAGCCCTGTATTCAAAAGTGTATTCAAAATCCATGGTTAGAACCATGAGTAAAGCCTTTTTGACCCCATGGTTACATCCATGTTGGGAGGCTTTTTTATAAATGGTTCTCCAGCCAGAAAGGCTTTTTGGAGGGGCCAGAGGTGTAACACGATACGTCAATAACATATACGAACCAAACCACTTTGTAACCCACATACAAACAGACAGATCGTACCATGTTTACTGCAACGTGTACGTAGGATATATCCCAGAAATCCGATACGACTCAGACAGGAAACATTTTGAACCAAAAGACATTATCATCACAACAGACTTTCTTGAAGAAGCGGTAGAAGAATACCAATTTCTCGACACCTTTGCCGAAGACCCTGAGAACATTCCAGTACCCTTCGAAGAAAGCTTCTTTACTCTGCCTGAATCACCAGAACCAGAAACGCCACGACTTTCGCTTCGAGAATTACAAACCGTAAAAAGGGAACTTGAAGAAACTTCCACCTCCACTCCACAACACAGAACCTTGACACCTACCGAATCAGCCCTGAAAGTTCAATTTAGAACATGACAGATATGGACACAGCCACCCCGTCAACCTCAACCCCCAGCGTCGAGATAGACACCACAAAATCACCTTCCTATTACTTCCCACCAGCAGGAATCCTGACGTGCGAATCATTGCCGAACTGACTCTATATGTTTGAAGACGAACAACCAAAAAATACCTCGTCAGAGTCCACGGAAACACATTAGCAGACGGAGCCTACAAAATACACAACCATGCAACAAAATGATTGCTAATGGGGGAGGTAATCCAAGTATTCGAATCAACAGTAGGAATGATGGGTACCATTCTCTTACGACAAGAAGGAGCCGGAACCATCCTCATAGAACCAGATGCATTCCCTGTTGGATATGTACTGCCCACCAATCCAATCGTCACGACCACTCCATCCACCCAAAGAATCAAGATCGCCAAACCACCCAGGTTCACAGGTGACAAAATGAAATGGGAGGGATTCTTCCTAGCGGTTGACACATACCTTCAGGCAAACGCACGAGACTTTCAAACAGATGAACAGAAAGTCTGGTTCATCATTTCATATCTAGGCACAGAAGACAGATCATCATGTGTCGCTTCGGACTGGCTCCGAAACTGGAAAGAAGACAATTTTCACAATGGAACTCTAAATGTCAACGACTATGATGCCTTCATTGCGGAACTAAAAAATTCCTTCAAAGATCCAAACCTGCAGATAAACGCCACCAACGAGCTCAGACAACTTTGACAAGGAAAGGACTCCTTAACAGAGTACTTTACTAGGTTTGAACTCAAAGCAGCGACTGCAGGATATCGCAAACTGGATAACGTCCTTATCGATCTCCTAGAAAACCAAGTACAACACGAAATCACCAGGGAGCTATACCGAGGAGGAATATCAATTCCAAACAAATACGATGCAGTAAAATAAAGGTTGTACAACATAGAGATGGCACTCGAAGAAGAGAAATCTAGATTCAGTGCCTTTCACACTGGAAAACCTATACCACCCCAACAACATGCTCCACCACAACGACCAACTCACAACACTTCAGAACAATACACACCAGCCCAAACTTACAGAGGACAGGGACAGCCCATGGATATCGAGTGACACAGCACGAACCAAACGACTGCTTGAATGTCGACACTGCAAGAAAATGGGATGTCACCTCTCTTGAGACTGTAGGGGAGAATGTCCAGATTGTCACGGTAAACATCCCGGTCAATACTGTCACCTTAAACCACCGCCCAAACGACCCTTCACCACACGCACGTTAGAAACCATTGACTTCACTGAAATCACGGACAAACAGAGGGAACAGCTAAAGAAAGCTGTGGGTTTTTAGATGGGAGCAAAGCTGACACAACTTCATCATCCCCAGTTCAGGACTCTTATGCACATGTTTCTTGTCAGACATGCCCCGAGGCATTGTACAATAGGAATACATCTTTTTCACATACAAAAGAGTCCAGTGTCAAAATGGAAAACAAATGGAAGACAACGATCAAAGAAGTCGAAGATGAAGAACCTAACCTTCCTTCTTCAGGTCACTTCCAGGAACGACCATTGGAACAAAAGAAGCCGAAACCTTTCTCCTTGTTGTGGGTTCTATCATGACTCCAAGAACTAGCCGCAGAAGCAGGAATAGGGACATTAAAACAGTGGGTACACAATCAAAAACAACAAGAAGTAAACCAACACCTCCTCAAACAACTGTTAAACATTCCAACCAACGAAGCTCTAGACTGGCTAGAAGACCTCCATGAACCAAAACAATTCATCTTCAGAACCACAAAGATGGATGGGGAGCTGAACGTCCAGATAGAACTCCAAGATCTGGAAAAGGGAACCAAGTATCAAACACAAGCGCTTCTTGATAGTGGCTGTACAGGCCACCTGATGCTGTAGGATCTATGCATAGATTACTGACAACTCATCGTAGCTCTTTTGCATAGATTTGCGATAACTTTGGCAGGGCTATCGTACCAGCCAAAATGCCGACCTGGCAGGCCTCCGGCATCAAGGCAAAAACACGGCAGGCATGGCAAATCTATTTTTAATATAATGCATTAATATAATGCATTAAAAAACACTAATAATACATTTGAGATTGAGTGGGTGTTTTTGGCAGATAATAGTAGATACTAATAATAGAAACCATTGAAGATGGACCATGGGACATGCCCAGATTAGGCAAGCCATCACTGTGGGAACTTTTGACTTCCTTATATGAACAGATGCAGAATTTCGATGTGGTTGCAATGGTGACATCTATTTGAAGCCATCAAGGAGACATGGCTAGATTGGGACATGCCCAGATTAGGAAAACCATCACCGTGGGAACTTTTGGCTTCCTTATATGAACAGAGCAATGGTGATGTCCATTTGAAGCCATCAAGGAGACATGCCCAGATTAGGGGCCATGACCATGGGAACTTTTGACTTCCTTATATGAGCAGATGTAGAATTTTGATGTGGTTGCAATGGTGACATTCATTTGGAGCCATCAAGGGAACATGCCTAAATTAGGCAAACTGTGACCGTGGGAACTTTTAACTTCTTTATATGGACAGATGCAGAATTTCAATGTGGTTCTAATGGTGGTATTCATTTTGCTATACATGCTCTTGTTCTTGCACAATTTGCATTTTATTTTCGAAAAGCTGGTGGTGAAATATAAATAGACACATACAACTCCTTAAGAGGCATGCATATACCCTTATATGTATGTATTCACTTGTCATAGGCTTATATTCAACTGCTATAGGCCAGTATACCCTTATACTCAACCTATCTTTCACTCTGCATACTTGGCCCCAATAGCCTTTGCATATATTGAATAGATAGTGAATCTCAGTGAATCCCAGTCAATAGATAA
>QLOY01003104.1:0-14839 GCA_003313965.1 Megacollybia marginata
TGATGTTGGCATTTTCAGCTGAGGATCAACATATGATTTCTCAACTACTTTTCTTTGAAGTATATCTTTCTGGACTTCAACCAAAGGTTTTGTAAACTCTCCAACATGGCAACTTTCTAAATATTCTACCAATGATTTAAGAAATGCAGAATCACCACCTAGGATCCTATCTCTGATCTCTCAAGGTGATAAGGCCTGCTTGACCCATATCAATGTGTGTAGATGTAAAGTAGTCCTTCCCTGCTGTTCTACTGTACCATAATATGCTTCAGTCTCACCATAGCAACCTTCTGTTCCTGAGCCAACAGCAAGAACATGTTTGATAAATGCTTCTACTATGAAGTTGAAGAATCTTGTAGCAGCAACAGGGTTATTAGCCATCATAGTGATACGCTCCTTTTCAGTCTTGATATCAGGCTTGAAACAAACATCACTACCAGCAAAGTACAGGCTGATAGGATGAACATGATCAGCAGGTGATAAAGTAATAAACCAGGTAGGAGCACCTAATTTGATTATTAAAGACCAGATCTCATTACGCATATATTTTCTTGCTGTCATAGAGCCCTTGACAGAAGAAGCTACACTATCTAGATGTTTTAAGAGGGTGAAACAGTTTTTCTCATCATCTGTCTGAGGTTTTACACTTTCATTATTTTTCAAACGAGATATTATATTTTCAAGCACTGTTTCATTCAGTTTATGTATACAATCAGCAACTTTGTCCATGTTTTTCCTTTGAGTCATCAGATAGCCTCCTCTATTTGCTTGGCTTATTTGCTCTATGTTGAATGCTATTAGTGCAAATACAGGATCAGATTGAAATCTTTTGTCATGATACATCAGAAGCCATTTCTTATGCTTTATTGCAGAAGTATGACCTTTATGCAAAGGATTCAATATACCACCATAACCATAAGGAAAAAGGTGAGGAAACATTTGAGGTAATAACTGAGGGTTGTCAAAAGTTTTTTCAGGCTTCTCATTTTGCCCAATAAACAGAATATTCTTATCTCCTTTTTTTAAGTGATGGATTGCAGTCCTTTTTATTTCTTTAGAAGTCATGTTATTCAACTCAACACCTGTCAAACCATGTACTGTAAAAGGGCAAGGCCCTTCACCAGTGCCATCATCCTCTTCTGTATCATGTACAGAGCTAGTCAAAGGATCTTTGTTTGTCCATGCTTCTTCATAGTCATAACCAACAGGAACATCATCAGATTTATAAGTTTGAAGATTTTCATCTGAGATTTCAAGATCCTCATAGTCTTTATGATTGAGTTTTAACCAATCTAAGGCCATGCATACCTTATTGAGTCTAACCAGCAGAGGTGTTCTTTTCAGATCTTCAGAGGTAGGTCTACATGGACCTGTATACATAAAGGCTATAACACTATCCAACTCCTCTTTAGCAGGGGGTAAGATATTATACACCTTAGGAATTGGGTTTGAAAAGCACACTACATTAGCTTTCATTTTATACCTCCAGCTAACAGCAACTTTGATAAAGCAGTAACTATGTCTTACCCTGGCAATCATCATTTTTTCCATAAAAGAAAGACCTTGAAGACAAGGAGGAATATCTCCAAGCCACAATCCATTGACAAGAGACATTACAGGTGCTTTTCTGTCTTTTCATATAGGTTACACAGCTCTCACATACCTTTGTACAGTTGGTGTCTAACACAGGTCCTTTAAGGTGTATAATGTTGCTGCTAGAAGATTTTCTCTCTTTACAGGTGACTTCATCTCCTTCTAGTAAGGAAAGATCTATCTTTGATGAGCTCAAGTCTATCAAATGTTTTAAAGGCACTAGCTGGCCACAAACAGCACAACCTGTTTCTTCAAAATTCAAAGGACTTGTAGCAGTACAGAAATTGTCTACTATGTTTGCAATCTTGTATTTTGTAAGTGGGGTTGGAGGAAAAGAGATAGAAAGGTTTTGTGAGGTCAAAACTGGTAGTCGCCCCTGGGTTTCTGCTAAGATTCTTGTCTTTTTTATTGTTTCCTGTTCATTAAATACAAAATAAACTTGCTGACAGTTAATGGAGCACATATCATGGTTGTTCAGACCTTCAAGCAGATGTTTCTTAAGTTTACCCAAGTCCAGGTTATGATATGCTCCTACAAGACGTAAAGTATCATTGGATAATTTGGCCATAATAGGGCTATGCAGAGAGACAGCACATAGCAATGAATTTCCCTGTAGAGTGTCACAGGATTTATCATTACTGGCTACTACATGACTGAATTTGAATCTCTGATCTGAACAAGTACCCATGTATGGAGAGGCAGAAACTTTTAGAGGATATAGCTCTCTACCATGAAAAATTGCTATACCACCTCCAATGCATGCTTCTCTACCCTGGATGGGAAAGACAACAGGTGGTTGGAATACTGTGGGTCTATATTCTCCTTTATGTCTCTGTTTTACATTTTCATACAGTTGATTTGAGATATTCTAGCAATACATTGGGACACATATATAGCATATAGACATGGAGTCTTACTATACAAAGTGGCAAAGTCTGATCTTCTAAATTGATTATGCTCTCTAGCTTTGCTACAGCAATATAGTCAGTATTTATAATTTTGTCATGAATGATATATATGGTATAGATCTTCCAACCTAGAGGACATAAAGCTTGTTCTTTTTGAGCAAATAATATGTAGACCTTAATAGCCTATAGAATATAACAAGAGCCACAAGACAGCAGCAGGGTATCATCAGACAAATCATTCAAATCAGCAGCAAATAAATCATATAGTTCAGCAGCCAGCAAGTCTGTATTCTGCAAGTAATATGGGAACACAGCAAGTCAACACAGCTCAGGTCTATTCTATCATGCTGCAAAGTGTTTCCATGTTTATTTTGAAACCAAATATGACCAATGATTACTTTCAAGGTCATAGATAGATGTATGGCCATAGTAGCCAATAAAAGAGCAGAAATTTTCATGATGATAGTAGAAAGCAAGAAGCTTAAGGTCACATGATTGCTTATTGTATTATTTATAATATAACACATGACAATTGTCTTATTAAGCAAAATCTCATAGTAAGGTATATTTAGCCTATATATGAGCTATTTTATATTCTAAAGTCATCTAAAAAAGACACTTAGACAATGGACAATACTATAAAACAGGTTTGAACTTACTTGTCTCTGGTAATGTCTCCCTTAAGTATGCCTACCCAAAGGATATTGAAATTGACAGTGACATTACGATGGGTGTCTTTAATGTATTCACCCAAGGTGTAACACACAACCACAAGGCTTCCTTTGTATGGGGCCACATGGGAATACCACAATTGAGACCAATTTTGGCAAAAGCATCTTCAGTAGAGAAATTGTAGTTTCTGAGATCAAAGATGGGAACTTCAAGAGAGTTAGAATATTGTCAGTCTGAAAGAAACTATATGTACTTCTGTCTGTAACATCCAGTACCCTGCCAGATAGATTATTACCAAGAGTTGAGGATGGTTTAGAATCCTCTACAGGAAAACTTGTTAGCCTATCAGAGAGAAAAGTCTTGTTACTTACTTGCTCCAACTTTGGTTTCAAAACCAAGACAAGATTTCACATCTCCAGATGCCTCTCTCTGCCCTTCACTATAAGGGTCTGCAGGTACAAGAACAGATTCTTGGCCAAGAGTGTGACAAACCACAATCTCCAGACGTCTACCATCCAACTTGAGAAGTTGAATTCCCAAACGTTGTTTAACCTTGGCAAAACCTTCCTTGCCTACCTGATAAGGCTGGCTCATATGAATGGTGCCAACCATGCCCACTGAAATGCATTTTGCAGGAACATTGGAGGTCTTGTTGTTTGTAACAGTATGCAGCGCTCTTCCCTGTTTGTAGTTTACCCAGGACAACCTCTCTAAAGGAACACGAGAGAGATTGATAAACTCAAACCATGGACTTTTTACAAAGTTGATCACATCAAGAACAATTCTAAGATCAAGCAGTTAAAACAAAGGAGAAAAAGGTTAGAAGAGATACACACTTCATATCATTGATATTATCTATGTTATATGCATCCATCCATTTTTTGACCCGTCCCCAATTGCAGATATAATGCTTGGTGTTTCCAAAATCCACAAAGCTACCACAGCTAGAAAAACAATGGGCCTGATACGATACATTACAAGACCAAAATAACTTACTCTGGAAGAAGAGGCAAGTCCTGAAGAATTTAAGAAGCATGAACAAGAGGATCCACTAGCTTTTCAACAACCTCTCCCACAAACACATGTTCCCAAGAAGAAGGGTCCACAGAAAAAGAGTGTTTTACAACATCTACAAACAGGTAAGCTTAATCAATGAATAAAACATCACACTTACAAGGCTTAGACCGGTGAATATCACGAGAAGATTCTGAGTTGAGACTTCTTGATGCTGAGGACGGATGAGCAGAAGAGGACAGACAAGCAGAAGATGAGGTAGACAGTGTAGACTGAACAAAAGGGTTGGTACCTGCAAGAGATTGTGCATAGAACCGAATCATACTCTGCAGCGATTCGATACCAGACGGACCACAAAAAATGACTGATGTGCCAGATGCTGGAGTCAGTTCAAGTGGTATGTGAGAAGGGTCAGACAACAGGAGAAGTTCATCTACACGAGTTCTTCTGACGTCTGCGAAACCACTGACAATCCATACAGGGACCCCACATTGAGCCAGGCGATTGGCTTGTTTGATATCATAGACAAAGGTACCCATAATGTCTGCAACCTCGGATACTGACAGTGTCTGTCCATTGTACCTTGGCACGTAAACCTCCAGCCAGTCCAAAGCAGCCACAGCGAAATGGTAAGTGTTCTGCATCTCGACCAGACACAAGCAAATCTGACGAACAGATCCCTCTAAAACAAGCAGTTGTTGGTAATTGTTTTCAACAGAGGTGATATAGAGGGAAGGAGCGGGATTGGGTTCATGTCCAGAACGGGACTGCCATTCGCGATAAGCGTCGACTCTCCTTCACAAGTTCTGGATAGCAGGCCAGTAAGAACGAGTGATATCCGAGCGCAATAGCCCCAGCTGACTTGAGAACAAAAAGACGATGTCATGGCTTTGAGGGAGCCGCCACCATTTGGAACCATCGTCTGCGGGATTTTTGGGAGCATTTCGGATGACGGTGTAATGAGGAAACTTTTGAGTAAAAGGCTGCGGCCATAAAACTGGGTTGTCGTGACCAAAACGACAGTCAGATCAAAGCTGTATCTCTGCTTCATGCAAAGGAGGAGATGGAAGCCAAGAGGCGTTAGGAGTGTACAGGAAATAGTGGCCATCATCAACAACCTGTCTGTATTTGCCGTCGAAAAAACTGTGTTCGAGAGATCCTGCCTGCAAGTCAACAACGAACGAATCAAATATACAATAATGACACTCACTAGATGACTTGTGCAATATAATATTGGGGTTTCACACCAGATCAGCAGGGTGAAGGTTATCCCAATCAACAGAACGAGGCATGATGGGAGGATATGGACATGGGGGACAGAGACACAGACCAGCGTCGGGTTGGCGATGAACAGAGAGGGCTCGAAAAGCAATGACAAAATGTCAATTTTGCTTGAGGCGAGGACAAAACGTCAACAACGCCGGGGAGAGTAACAAGTCATTAAGCTCTCCAAAGAGATGTGGAAACATTGTTATCTGTTAAATAGATGAGTAGAACGGCAAGCAAGAGAAATAAGGACTTACTGGCTATGAGTTGGTGAGTCAGAGCGGAAGCAATCACGGGACCAAAATGGAACCAAATATTAACAAGTTCCCTGCTTCGTCTCACCACTCGTGCGTCCAACTTCTACCAGAGGCAATTGACACATAGTCGGCCTCCGAGTGGAGTAGACCAACTGGTCACCACTCTCATAGCAGAATCAACAATAGTCACTGCTTCCGATGACACTGCATATCGACAAGTTCCCCGCTTCGTCTCACCACTCGTGCGTCTGATTTCCACCAGAGGCAATCGACACATAGTCGGCCTCCAAGTGGAGTAGACCAGCTGGTCGCCACTCTCATAGCAGAATCAACAATAGTCACTGCTTCCGATGACATTGCTACACTCAAGACAACCCAAGCGGTAAGTCTCACATTAAAGCATTGAAGCTGATACTATTTCATAGTAGAATGCCTTAAACTGAACCGTTTACCTATGCCTGCACGGAATCGCATCCGGCAACAATACACCAAGAAGAAAAGTGGTATATTGGAGACGGTAATCGTAAGTATGAGCTCGTTATCTCCATGCCTAACAGCCAGTAAAGGCATCCATAGTGTATGCACAGAAACAGGAAACATGAATACAACTACTGCAGACAGAATAACTGACCCCATTGTCGAACGGCAACACATTGACGGAAACAGGATACGTGTACACATCATTAACCTTTAAAAAACTAAGATACAGATAAGTAGATGAGGCCTCCCCGACGACGCTAAGATCATTCAGCTATGAGTAAGGTCAGACAGGAGTTCTTACCGGCAATAACATACTTTAAAAGGTGAGGAACCGCAGAACAACGACAATCCAAAGCGGTTCTATGACATATCGTGCTGCAGTAGGTAAGCCCGGCTCCCAGCCCACCACTCACCGACGTAACAATGGTAACAATAGGATATGTTTCCGTACCGTACACGTTGGTGCATCCAAACACAAGGCACTTATCCATTATGATGTTGCAGCCGTTCATAGGAATACATACTCTATCAACAAGTAATACGACGATCAGTGTTGTCACCATTTGTTACCGCGGGAAACAAACAGCAACGAAGAGGTGTGACTGGTGGCACGCGTGAGCACAACACTCAGGGCAATGTCTGGTAAGCACAACCACTGAATTCGAAGGAGCGGATACTTACGATACCAAGACTACATATCAATCTCACTGTCAAAGAGTTTACTCCTCCATGCGATAGACACACTGACGCCCCTAACAACATACAATGAAAACATCAACAAACTGGTGGCGATACTGCAAGAAGCACGTTCAGAGAACCAGATCGAACCATACTCGCATACTGTAGACAACGCACCTCTTGAAGAGAATCAACAAACACTGACGATGGAAGAAGAGGAGGAATGGGTCTCAATTTTCGAACTGGAGGACGCAGAAGGGCTCATAAAGGAGGGCAAAAGAGACTTGGACAATGGGCTACCGGAAAAGGTTATAGAATCTGAGAATCGGAAGGGAAGCAAGAGAGGCAAGAGCTGACACCAGATCGAAGACTAACCAACTAACCATACACAGATGCAAAAAAACATGTCAATGAAAATAACAGGTCCATCAGAACACGAAGTCAAACAGGAGCAATGGCCAGAATGAATCAGACGTCCCAACTAGACCGGACCTCTGATGCAGCAACCCCAGACACCCGCAAAAGAAACCGCGATACGACAGCAGACAAACCTCATAAATCTTCCAAAAACAGACAGAACGACATAGGAAAACCTGCTCGTGAAGAGGTAAGAACGCACCAGATAGAAGACAAACTGCCCGAGTATGTCAACACTTTCCCCTATATCCCATAATGACCTCAATCTTCACAGGAACGCATGGATACACGATCCAAATTGTGCACCGCCACTCGACCAACCAGCACGAAGACTCCTAGCCAGACTGTCCAACATTAATACAATAAAAAATCAAGACAAACTTGCATTGCTAGTGACCCAGATCAAAGAGCCTGGAACATCTTACACACTGCTCACGGATGAGGAGATAGAAGAATGCAAACAAGACAACGATCCAGAGTTGATGATGGCAGGCATGCAGTGTTACAAGATCGACAAAGCGACCAAGATAAACCAATTCCGCTCTGCACTATTCTTCCTGAATTTCGCACTCCAAACAAGCAGGTAAGCATTCTAAGCTATTTTACAACGATCATTAACGGTCCACAGGCATAGAGAGAAGAAAGGAAGAAGAAATGATCTCACCAGAAAGCTGAACATATCAAGAAAAACCCTATGCTCATATGAAGCGAAAGGTCACAAAGTAGCAGCAATAACGGCTGGCGGTAAGCTCAGAGTGAACGATACCACCAAAGCTAACAGAAAATATTAAGGTACATTCTATATCATACTCATATTAATTGCCATAAATGAGTACAACCACTTCCAGGAAATGGACATGGCTTCCATAATGAAAGCGGCGAACGAGTTAAGAAACCCCAGAGGTACGACATGATCGTTTTACATACCGGACAGCACAGACATCACAACACAGATGAGAACTTTCGAACCCTGCTACACGCAATCATCATCCCAACTATCACCTGATTGCGACAAGACCAAGCCCTTAATGAAGCTATCAGGGCTCATTTACCAAAAGGCACAAACTTGGAACAATTTCCCATAGAACAGATCTACAGGATGGATGAGAGCATGCTCCTCATATGAACAAAGTGAGTACCTTTTTAGGCTTATTCTCTTCCTAAACAACACTCTTACAGTTTCTATCTACCCGAGAAACGACGTGTGGAGCATTGGGAGTGCATTGAAGAAGTACAAAGCGGACCACCAATCCCATTCACAAGATTTCAAGACGCGAGCACATACAACATATATACAACAACCATAACCACCAAGTTCGATATCAATACGAAACCCACACCATATCCAACGAACCCTGCAAACCATCAGAAATGGACAGATGCGCAGCGAGGAAAAGCAGAGAAGGCTGTAGTAGCAGAGACAATAGAGGAGCTGCAGGCTCAGGCAAGTCAACACCTGAATTTTTGAGACTACAACTCATGTTTCACCCTCACAGATGGAGGAGATGTTTGATGACAAAGGAAGACGCAACGACAACAACAAGTATGTTAAAATCGTATCAGACATCGCAGACGGGTAAGACAAGAACTTACAATGACGTTTCTGATGCAAGACAGGAACAACATCAAAATATTGGGCAAAGACAATCAAACTTTGGCCTTTCTCATGACTGGCGTTCAAGAACAATTCAAAAGCCTAATTCTCCAAGCTGAAACCAAGATCAAGCTGATGTACCCACATGAAAAGACAGAAGATATGGAAAACAATACAAGTTCATCGCACAGCATTTTCAAGAAGCTTACAATAGATATGGGGAATCGGTAAGCCCACATATACCATAACACATAATGGGTAACCATGTTTAAAGGGCGATGGAGCACCAACCAACATACACCCAAATGAATTGAGGAAGAATACCCGTGGCAGAGTAAACCACCAGAGGGTACCATACCCATCCAAAGAACTCAGTACGTTCAAGGACGAGTATGAAGTGATATGTGAGATGCTAGAAGACACAATAGAAGTTATCAAAACCGAGGTGAGTGGCGACCAACCACATACACAACAGGCTGATACAGCAAAGATGAGACACCATCTACCTGAAGAATACAAATACATATCGACTTATACAGAATCACTTCCATTTCATCATCAAGCTGGTGTCGCACCTTTTGGGGGTTTTGTACTGAACATTCGAGCATGCACAAAGGCACATCGTGACCAACTGGATGCTGAAAACATTTGTGTGCTATTGTTCCTAGGGAATTGGAAAGGAGGTGACTTGATTCTGTACGAGCCAGGTCTACGCTTCACGGTGAGCAGAGGGGACATTCTGATGTTTCCGTCTGCAAAGATCACACATTTCAACATGCACTATGAAGGCTCAAGACTTACTTTGGTATTCCACACTGACAGAGACAGCAAGAGGTGGATAGAGAGTCGAAACGGCTGGGAACAGCACCAGGACCATAATCAGAGAAGACGAATATGAAGAGAATATTGAATCAGATATTTAACTCAATACATGATATGATTATTACAAAGTTGATCAAATATAAGACTAGCGAGTGGTAGACAGGCACTTATGTATGCAGTGCAGAGGAGTGTCAGGGGTCCCATCAGCCTGATGGGACTCAGTAAATAATCGGAGAAACCGTCGTTTTTGATCTGGCGCTTAATGGGCGCTTACAAGCCAAGCTCCCTCAGTAAAACAACAAATCCTATAAATAGGACTCGTAACAAGTTTGGTCGTTTTCACGTCAGGACCCTTGCTAAGCGCAACAAGCTACAAGAGGAATCAGTATCAGGACAACAGCCAGAATATGGGATACGAACACTATTAGTATGGTCAACATCTCAAGTCAAGACAACCTTTGGACCGGCCTTCTTAGCAACAGGTTTGGCCTTTGAGCCAATTGGAGGACGGGTTGCGAAAGCATCATCATCGGTAAGTCCGCCAATTGTAGCAAGCTCTTTGGACTTCTTAGACCCAACTGTAGAGACACCGAGGGCTTTCCAATTAGCCTTGAGGCCGGTTGCTTGGGGAAGCACCCTTCAAAGTGGTTAGCTGATTCTTAAGGAAAAACACAGATGTACGTCTTCCCAGCCTTGTCACCACCAGCTTTGCTGTGTACTTCTGCCTTCCTTGCCTTTACAGTTTCTCGAAGACTAGTCTTGGCCGTTTTTTTCTTTGCTGGCTGTGAAAGTGTTGTGAGTATGGGTTTACAAATCATGTCAAAACTTACTTTATTTTCTTCAGTCGTAATCTTCAAGATTGCAGTCTCAGCCTGTATCTCACTCTCGCTAGCAGATGGTGAGACCATAGACACATCAGAGTCTTCATCATCACTGCTGTCATCACCATCGTCGTTGCTATCTATGTCAGCACGCACAAATTCGATGGCGTCGCTATGGCCATCAAAATCGACAACATAGATATGTCTGAATGGTGACGGATGGTATTAACTCTCCTGGTATGTTCTCTGACCTTCTCTTCTAGCTCAATGTGCGTTAGCTGTTTGTAGTTGCGTTCCTTCTGGAGCAGAGCATCAGCTGCCAACTTCGCTTTGGCTGCTTTGGCTGCTGCTACTTCCAAGGGGGTACGTCGTTTTCTTGGCATAGTCTTTGTATATCCTGGCATCTTTTTAGGGCTAGGAATACGATCTGACTTGCGTATAGTCGGCGACATGGCAGCCTGGCGCTGCTGGGTGGCTGCACCAGTAGTCTGAAGACGGTTGAGCCTTTCTGAGGTATTGGCTTTGTGATGCTTTTGAGCTACAGGTACGTTGTCATCTTCACTCCTAGAATGAGGGCGTTTTGCTGATGAAGCTACACCTTTAGGCTTGGGACGACTACGGCCACTGGTTTTAGCATGGGTGGCAGCCTCAGTCGTAGCATTGGGTTGATCTTTTTTGCGAGCGGAACGAGTTCGAGGCATAGAGAGCAAAGTTCTGGGGTGATGTGTACAAACGAGAGAGAGAAGCTGGGACTCAGAAGCAATTCGGAGTTGGCAAAATCTTGACGTGGGTTGGTTTTGATGATCGGTGAACTGGTGTACTCACTAATACCTACAGAATATAATCTTTAATCGTGATCTATTGAAGTCCGTTTTCTGCAATTGCAGGCCAATGCAACTAAGAGCTATATGATATCCAACAGCCTCGAAGATGCAGTCTCATTGTAAGACACTGGAGATATTACTTATTTGTAAACCCAAAAAGACTGACCCTGTATGGTACTTTTCAGGGTAGCGATGTAAGCTCCGGAGCGGTTTTCAAGTGCTACGTGTCAGTACAAGTATGTGCTTTGTCTCCTGCGACTACTTACTTCATGTCTCTTCCTTGCCCGTTTCCTGGTTGCAAGAGAGCTCTCAAATCTTCTGGTGGCCTCACTCAGCATCTTAATGCAGCCCATCGTGATATTTCACCAGGTCCTGACAATTCTGAACCAGATCCAGCAACATTGTTTGAGAAGGTTTCGCATCCTACACTGATGGGTAACTTGGACCTTCTTTGTCGTTTCAATTTATGCTCATACTATATATCTAGCCTTACCTTGTGATGAACATGGTCGCTTCCTACCACCATCCACTAAACCACCGCCAAGAGAGCCGCTCGATGCAACTCCTCTGAACCTGTTTCACCCATTTAAGGACAGACTGGCATTCGAATTTGCAGATTTCCACTTTAGTACTCTGCAAAGCTCGGAAGCGAAAATCAATACAGCATTGGACCAATGGCTTGCCACAGTTATAAGGGAAGGTGGCGAGAGTATTCCTTGGTCATCAGCTGAAGAGATGTACAACACTATCGACATGATCCAAGAAGGTGCCACATCATGGCAGACAGTCAAAGTACGATATACCGGCCCTCTTCCCTCCAATGGTCCTACCCCAAAATGGATGCACGAGGAGTATGAATTATGCTTTCATGATATACGGGAGCTACTTCACGAACAAATGGCATCATCGGAATTTGATAGTCACTTTGATTATGTCTCATACAAAGAGTTCGATGCAAAGGGCAATCAGATTTGGTCGAATTTGATGTCTGGAGATTGGGCATGGACGCAATCAGTTCACAACCTCAATTTACCTGGCGTATTCTCATACATTTTGCTAGGACCTGATTGCAGAGGATCCAAATACACATGGTGCTATGTTCGTTGGAGTGATTGGCGGCAGTGACAAAACAACGGTTTCTGTTGCAACGGGCCACCAAGAATATCACCCTGTGTACTTCGGTGCTGGAAACATTCACAATACATCACGGCGAGCACATGGTATGGGTATTCTTCCAGGTGCAATACTTCCAATACCCTGAAGTATGTATTTGCTTTATTTCTCTCTATGTGACTAACTCTACTTAGCAAGTCGTAGACACCGCAAACGATGCGTATTCCAACGGTTCTGTCGCCAGCTGTATCATGCATGTTTGGCCTGAGTTTACGCTCCACTCAAGCCATTCATGACTAACACACCTGATGTTGTACGTTGCCCCGATGGTTACTTCTGCCATGTTATCTATTCAGTGGGACCATACATTGCCAATTATCCAGAGCAGGTTTGGCTAGCAGGGATTGTTCAGAATTGGTGCCCAAAGTTTGTACTTCCTTTCTCGTTATTTTATACCTAAAACTCCAGCCAGATGTGATGCACATCCCTCGAACCTTGACTGTCCTGATGCTCAACACCGGTCACACGAAAAAACAGACTTTCTTATTTCTACTTTTGATCCAGGTACTTTGTGGGACGAATACAGCATCCATGATGACGTTGTGGTAAGTCGAACATGGATCGACTGAATAGTCCTGATTCTAAACTAGCCATTCACCCATGAATTTCCTCGTGCTGATATTCATGAACTCATCATGCCAGACCTTCTACATCAGCTCATCAAAGGGACCTTCAAGGATCACATCGTCGAATGGGTTCAAGAGTACCTTTTCAAAACTCATGGTGAGAGCCATGCACTTGATATAATTCAGGATATAGACTGACGGTATGTTTTCTATCTTGTCTGTAAAAATAAAACTCACTATCAAGTCAGAATATCAGCTGTACCTATGTTCCCTGGATTGCGATGTTTTCCTGATGGAAGAGATTTTTCACAATGGACCGGTGACGATTCAAAGGCATTGATGAAAGTAGGTGATTAAATAGAATCTGACTTGTCTTATATGCATTCTAGGTCTATATCGCTGCTATTGCCGGTCATGTCCCATCTGAAATGGTTCGATGCATATCAACCTTTATGGATTGCTGTTATATTGTCCGCCGAAATGCCATCACAACCCCTGAACTTGATTGTTTTCAAGTACTCCTTAACAGATTTCATGAGGAACAATTGGTATTCATTGAAGAAGGTGTCCGAACCAGTATATCACTCCCACGACAGCATGCTCTTTCCCATTACGCCACATCCATCGAATTATTTGCCTCGCCAAATGGGCTATGCTCTTCTATGACTGAAGTGAAGCACATCAAATCAGTAAAAGAACCATGGTGACGGTCAAACCGGTGCAAGGCTCTGAACCAGATTGTTGGCACTATTGTTCGACTGGAGAAGCTGGCTGCACTCCGTCAAGTTTTCTACAGTCGAGGGATGCTCACAGGAACAGTTTCATCTTATATGTGGTTGTGCCGAGATGGTAAGCAGCCGCCAATCCTTCCGCTGTCCTCTGGCCCACTGGATAGTGATGAACTTGAAGACGACGACGATGATGATGGGCCGATGCAAGGGCCCCACATTCTATCTAGTATCCATCTTGCTGCAACTCAAGGTTTGTTTTGCTGCACTAATTCGTATTTCTTATTTATCATGATAGAATGGGAATATCCACGTCACTTGGAAGAATTAGTGCTCTACATACAGCAGCCTAAATCACCAGATGCTGTAGCATCTATGCATAAATTACTGACAGCTTTCCAAAGAGGTTTTGAATAGATTCTGGACAGCTAATATATGCATAGCCTGGCAGAATATGGCAGAGCCACGGCACGATATGGCAAACACGGCACGAATTGATTTATTTAAATTATATAATATAAAACCTATGCATAGATTATGGACAGACTACCAGCCCTACATATAGGATGATAATAGGCCTGCAATGCTATATATATATTACCCGATATAGTATGCTTATGCATAGGTCACATGATCATATACCATAAGTAGAAAAGGCACTAGAAGCCTATATAATACTACATATAGGACAATAATAGGCCTGCAATGCTATATATATTACCCAATATAGTATACTTATGCATAGGTCACATGATTATATACCATAAGAAGAAAAGGCACTACCAGCCTAATACTAGATATGGGACAATAATAGGCCTGCAATGCTATATATATATTACCATATATGGTAAGCTTATGCATAGGTCACATGGTCTTATACTATAAGTAGAACAGGCTTAAATATATGCATTTGAGAGCTGGTAACTGATATAAATATAGTGTATATGTATAAGAATTAGGTAGTGATTACAGCAAGCTATTTTTAGCTAGAGTAAAGAAAATGTAGAAAATACCAAATATAAAAGA
>QLOY01003106.1:0-15287 GCA_003313965.1 Megacollybia marginata
TATGGGACGAGAACCCCTGGACACTAAAAGAGATAATTCAATATAATTATCAGTAGGGGCTAGTGACGTACCCATTACAGAGCCATAGCTAGTTCGTAACTTGGCTGCTGAGGTCATCTCAGATATGTCATTTTTCTGCTTTGTTCCAGTTGACTTTTTGGGATGATATGGAGATACAACCCCAGTTCGAGACTCAAACTACAAGGAGTTACTCAAGCTGACATAAAAAAAATGCATTAATGGCTTACCTGGTCATTATCAAATCGAGCCTCCAGGTAGATCCAGGCACCTTTTATTCTGTGCAGATTGTTTGGACCTCGTTGTTCCATCAAGTCTGCAAGTGTTTCTTGATAGTATTCACCAACAGTCATGGCTACATTGATGTCTACAATCACATCACCATGCTTCCGAAAGATGAAGTCCTGTCTAACTGAGTGTCAGATGGAACACAGACTCAAGTTGGAACCTTACACAGACAAGCCAACAGTGCAGTGTCGCTTGAATTCTATGTCAAAATGTGATACAATATCACGGAGAAGCTCTAACTCTCATCAGCCAGATCAGAGTTGAGAAGTGAACAAATTTCTGACCTGCCATCTTTAACCTTGAAGCTACCCACAGGTTGTGCAACACCAAGTGAAGATTGTTTTGAGGATCCAACAAGGCCTACTGCCTTGACTCTGACTTTGTCAGTACCAGGAATGTTGCCATTTGAACGGAGAGCATTTAAGGCTTCAGAATCAAGGTTGGTTTTATTGCTCCTGTTTTGAAACCTCTTGCTGGCCCACTCCTTTGCATGCTGTTGATTGATTTCTGCAATGCTCAGACCTTGAGTAATTGGAGCTATGTGAGAGTGTTAGATTAGAGAAGTAACAACATATACAAATACCTGGTGGTGGAGGCATCAAGTCATCTGCCCCTAAATTCATTGATACACTTAGCTGAGCTTGAGCTAATTTGTAATGAGGATTTCTGTAACCTTGATTAAGAGGCTCACCTTTTGCTTTGCAGACACCACATGTCTCAGGCATTGATAATGATGCTGCACCACATCCTTGGCATTGACCATATTTTTGACGTTGTATTATCAGATCAGGATGCATAGTAGTGTCTGTGATAAACTTGCATTTGCAACAAAGGCCAGGAGAGGTCTTGTATTGAAAAATTTGTCCACAGCCTTGTTCACCCTCACACATTGGATAAACATCTGAGTGAGTCTGAGATATCTGAGATTGAGACTGAGTCATAGTGATAGATGTGTAAACTGGAGGTGGAATGATCTGAAGCCAGCTAACAACAGAGAGTTTTTATACCTTGAGGTCAACTTGTTGTTCCACAAAAAAAACAGACAATTGCTCCGCAGCAATAGTGTTGTTTTGTGCACAGGCCAGCATGGATGGTATAAAAGCAGCCAAGTTGGACTCTTACCAGCAGCTTGAAATCAACAATTCCAAAGTATGGTAAATTCTACAGGCAAGAATGGTTACAACAATGGTTCAAGTAAGTGGAGTCTCTTCTTTTCTACTACTAAACTTACCTTAACATCAGTACCTGATCCAGACAAGCTTAGTAAGGCTTTGCATGAGTATGCTCGCCGGTGTCTTCCACTTGAAACAAGACTGGAATATCTCCAACTTGAGTTCAATTATAATATTGGGTATGTGAATATCTGTGTCAAGTCAATTTATGATGATCATCAAATATAGGCCAACTAAACTCAAGAAACTCAACAAGCAGTATGGAGTACCAACAGTCAAAAAGCCACCACCCAAGGATGTTGCTACTAGCTTAATCCAGGATAAAGTATCTGAAGATGTTCTAATGCAACGTGGGCCTGTTGCTATCCAGCAGCTCATTGCACTACAACACAATATACATATCCCTCGGTATGTCTGTTGTATAAAGTTGTACTGCCATATTTACCCTTGAAAGGCAGCAAGTATGAGATATTCAACATCTGCTTCAACCAAGAGGCAATGTCTCTCGACTACCATCTAAACATGCCAAACAACCTCGTGGGCATCTCACTGCCATTGGTATCTTTCAAGAGATACATTGTGATGGACATGAAAAGCTAAGTGAAAAGGCTTTGAACATGGGTAAAGGGATTGGCATTGATATCTATGGAATGCGGGATCATACTGGGCGTATTCATCACATGTCCGCTGTCCCAAATTCTCGAGATACTGACACAGTTGGGCATGTTTTTCTTGATATGGTGGAAACATATCAAGGTAAAGTTTCAAGTGCTCTGTATATTGAACTAATTCAACAATAGCAATCCCTATCCAATTAACAATAGATGGTGGAACAGAGGTTGGTCGCATGTATTCAGCACAGTGTACCCTGAGGTTTTTTTTTTCATAGTGTTATTGATCATGTACTAACTCATTTGAACTTACAGGACAATTCATTCACCTGATCTTTCAATGGAAGAGTTGTTTCAGTGCCTAGCAAGAAGAATATAGTCATTGAATCAGCCTGGTCTTATGAGTGGCATTTTGATGGTCAGAGTGTCCGTGCCATACTTGATCTAGGCAGGTCAGAGGGCTTTCTTAACCCTGGAAACTCACTTCATGTGTGAGTCTTTACTTACTAGCCCAATCATTAGCTGAGACCTAATCACTTCTAGTGCAACTTGGCGTTGGCTCTTTCCTCAAGTGGTGCAACGATGTCTTGATGCCTTTGTGGAGTACTTCAACCACAAAAAAACCCGTTATCAGCGCAACAAAATTCTTCCCTCTGGTGTTTCCCCCCAAGAGGTGTATGATCTTCCTGCAAAATTCTTCCTGGAAGATCTGAGAATTCCTGTCCATCAGAACTCTATTGATGCACTCTGCAATGAGATTCCAACCACAAGGAAGGAAGCCTTCCAATGGGTTTCTGATGATTTTGATGATGCAGCTTGGCAGGCATACAGAGAAATAGTTTCCCCCCAACTGATATTGACAGATGCATGGAGAATCTTTCATGACATGATACAGATTCTCAAGGATCATGTAGCAATGTAGAAGTGGATATTTAATATATTAGATCTGATGACAGCCTTTGATCTTAGGGGTTACTTAGGGGCGTCACTTGTGAAGAAACTGGCAGGCTGCATAACAGTTGGTACTCAGCCTTCCTTCAGTTGCTCACTTCTCAGGGAAATAGTTGTAGTGTTAGATTAGGCCATAGTTGGACGCTGCTAACTCATCGAGTTTGTGAGTGAAGACACGTGACATGCCGAGTGAGTCCGCAAAGTGGCATACTTCCTTGCTTATCTGTCCAACATGCCAGACATATATTTCTACATAGGAGTATTCTATCTAATAATGAATCACTCGGAACATGTTGTCCAAAAATAGATAACTTGTTCAAAATTCAACTGCGACCATCCGGTGTACCATAACTGCACAGTCAGCATGTTGCACACTCATCCTTGCACAGTGAGTTGAGCTGTACACACTCGGCTAATTGCACCACACTCAAATGTTTGTCACCTAAAGTGACCTAATAGGGTAATATGTCATGTGACCTGACCTTGAGGTGAGTTAGCCAAAATGTACCCATGACATAAGCATCCCAGGATATGTAATCCATTTGCTGAGATAAGCTGACATGGGCTGGGAAATGGCAAAATAAACTTGCCCAAATGTGGAAGGTCAGGGTGTTTTTGAAATGTGACCCCCTTGAAAGTTGACCCATAGGAGTGAAAGGTAGGAGGCATGCCATAGATAGTCAGACTATGTCATCCAACACATTATGTAATTACATGCCACAGTTGGATGGTTAGGGTTAGGCCCCCCCATAAAACTCGGGCTGCCAGATGATGGTGTGAGTGACTGAGCAGGGCCACTTAACCTTCTTCTAACTTCATAGAGTCTCACCCAAATGCAACCCCCCCCCATAGTACAAGCTGATGATATCATGTAGTTACATTTAGTACATAAAACATTCCATAAAATGCCCAATTTGGCTTTCTGAGTGTGTTGACACACTCTGAGTGTGCAAATTACAGCATATTAGCCGACTGTGCAGTGTGTTCCTTTTCGTATATACCCGCCATCTACCCCCTCATGGTTATGATTCTTGTGGAGTATCAGAAATTCAATTATGAGTCCCCAGCACAAGATGTTATGCCCAGTGAAAAGTGTGTTGACTTGGGTAGACGTGTGTTGATGTCCCATGACCCTGTCAACAATAATCGACTGAAACCATAGGACATCGATGGACATACGATATCTGGCCAGTTTGCCAACACTTGTTGACATACCTAGACGCCAAATCAGAAGAACTACTCTTTGTTGCTGTACGTCAATACGAATCAATGAACATCAATACACATTGTATTTCAATCAACTCTGCTTGACTTCTCTAGACTACGGATGACTCTCATTGATTTCCGGCGACACCACATCCTGTTCCCGCCTCACCTCGATACGGCTGTACCACCCTTCCATCGACAATTGCAAATTCGATTCGTTCTGAGGCAAAATCAGTCTAGAAACGTACAGGTATAGTTCGCCACGCACCAAGGCATCATAGCACCAGGTTCAGGCACGTTCTTCTGCGACTTGTTCTGTGAGAACTGTGTTAGACAGATGTACATCATCATAACGCCACATTACCTTCTCCTTTACAGCATTTTTCCACTTCTACAAGGTAGTTTAATGACTTGAACATGTCACGAATAGGTGCGTACTGTTTTCTCTGCTTCGTCAAGTGTGCGGAACTGAGCCTCAAAGTCGATCTTCAGTAAGCCTATAGGATGCAACAAATGATGAGAGCGTGCCCATTCATTGCTACATATGTATTAGCATAGGTCCATAGTGATAGACAGACATACAAAGCAGTTACTTTGACAGGAGGGGTCCAGGATGCCTTTTCGCTAGCCAATACTTTCTTGGGTTTTGACTTTGGCTTCAGCGGTGCAGGTAGACCTTGAGTTGGAGGCAGTCCTTGAGTTGGCAAAGGCGGAGGCGGCAGTTTATGATGCAATGATGAAACTTGCGATGCACCAGAAGAAGTAGTTTGGGTCGATCTGAATGAACCGTGAGATGTGAGATGAATCAAACAAGACATACACTTTGTCCATTGCAGTGAAGAGCCACGCAAACTTTAGCTCCAGTACAAGTCCCTCCAGCCCCCGCTCCTCTATAAGATAGCGGGTCAGACGGTACAATGCCAGCAGACCTTTGTCGCCCCGTGTGACCAATGCCTCGACCTTCTCGTCCGGAACATCAATCTGCAGAAGCACGTTATAATCTCCATCCCACTGCTCCCAGACAGATTCGGCATTGGGAGAGGCTACATCTTTTGCTTGTGCAAGAAGGCTGGGATCGATCGCATACTGTGCTAGAGTATGCTCATTTGTGGCCTCAGGAATACTATCAGGGAGCTCGTTGATTTTGGCAAGGAATCGGTCCATCAGACTGATACCGATTGCACACGGGGGACGTCTTGGTTCAACAGGGGTTTGGGGGGGTGTTTGGATACCGCTCGGCTTGCCTGTTGCAATGGAGTCAGTGTGGTATGTTTGAGGACGGTTGCAGATTACTCTTTGGAGCTCCCAACACAGGAATAGGCTTTTCTGAAGCCTTTGCTTTGTCTCCGAGTATGTTTGCACTAGAAATCATCAGCTTCAAGAACCCATCTTGTCGAACACATACAGTGGATCTGGAGGTTCAATCTGAAGCATGCAGGTGAGAAAGTGCCATGATTCGGTTAGACATACCTTTCGTTTCTAATGTGTAGAAGCAAACGAGTAATAGGGTGAAGAAAGGTCCTACCTTTTTTGGCGCATCAGTTTTCTGACACAAGTGAATACAATGTATCGACCACACAGTGAAATACGAACCTTTGATCCCGTTGCGACATTTTCCTTGTCTTTATTGTGATTTGTGGGCTTTGATTCTTCTAAACTAGCACCATGTTCGCTTCGCTTCTATCTCATTGACGACACGACGCTGCCGCTTCTGTGGACGAACAACCTGTACTTCCAACTCGAAATCACCACGTCGCAGAGCTACTTGCTCTGCTGGTGTTAGCTTTGCTTCTGCTTCCCGATATCGACGATGGTCAGTGTAGGTACTTTTTGAGACTAGTTTGCCGCCTTTACAGCGAGTGAGGCAAGTACACTGGAGACAAGACAATTGCATAAAGGTAAAAACGCTCACATGACCTGGGCGTTGCAAAAAAAAGCGGTGCCGCGCCCCTCTAAGTCAGGTGGACACTTATTAGAATGAAAATGCATGATATTTTAGATGTATAGAGATGTAAGATGCAATGTAGATGTTGTTGTAATGGTGTGAAGTCAACAGACGCCAGCATATCTGTCAGGCGGCATCAACCGGAGCCAACGAAATCGGGTCACGTCTACTCCGGTCAACTGACTTTTCACTGGGTGTTATGTCCCATTCAATGTGTTTTGGCTCAGTACAGCCCAACACTGGACATCTTCCTTCGACCTATGTGTTATCAATGATTGAAACCATTAGAACTCGCATGACACTGGGTCCAAATGATCAAGAGTCTCAGTTATTGAATCAAGAGAATGGTGGACTCGAGAAAGAAAACATCTCAGGGGTTACCTGCAAATAGAATAGTTAGTCTAGTGTTAGTCTTTTTGAATTCTCGGAGATCTGGGTTATGTAGAATTTTTCACTCCATATGATTGAACACTTATTTATGAAGCCAAGCTCAGAGACACTCTGATGAGGTAGTCAACATACTGTACACATCTTGCATACTTGCAAGAAGACTTCTGCTAAGTGAATGACCCTATCACAAACCTGACAAGTCCAGCGATGAGTGCACCTCCTGTAAGGACTATGCCGAATGCAAGCCCGAGATGTATAGACAGACGTGGCTTGTAGAAAACCCTTGATAAGAATACCAAGGTAAACCCTTTGGCTATGCCCTCTGCTGGATCGTGGGTTTAGGTGAAGGTATCGGCGGAGCCTCGGCGGAGTGAGGGCTGATACCCGGTTAGAGAGGAGTTGGAGAGAATAGAGTATTGAGCGTAATCCAAGTTGATTTCTAAACTGAAGTATACAACACTGGTGCTAGGCTTATATACTAGAGGCCGTGCTATCTACTTTAGTCGATAATAAAGAAGCATCGAAAGGGACTATTTATGAATGTTAAGTAATATGAATGTTAGTAAGAGTAATGAATGCAAGGATATAAACGGAACAAAGAATAGATATAATGAGAACAAGGGCTTTTAAGGGCCGGTTGATTAGTCTAAGTGCACGGATGTAACACCTCCCAAAAATGCAAAATTAAACAACGGTCCAAAGGCTTCAAACTTTGGGATGCTCGAAAACAAGTTTTCATTCTAGTTTCCTGAATCATCTGAAGGTGGGAACGAAGTCCGTAATTGAACGATTGTTGAGAGAAGGTATGTTCCCTGGACGTCAAGATATGTAAGAAACACAATAAGAACATGCGAGAGGGGGTACCATTAGTTGAGCAAGAACAAGCAGACTGCGTTCTGCTCTTCTCCTCCCGCTAGTCAATTGCAAGAATTGCGTAACACCTCTCAAAACCACTCGAATACTGGAGAGAATGATAAGTCCAACTAAGAGGAGTGATATCTGTCTCACGACTAGGGTAAGATCATAACCATGATAGCTAGAAGGCGTTTGGTCAACACCGGTATCAGTTGGTGCCGATTTGGAAGCGACATGACCCAGAAGCTTGACAATTAGATTTGTGAGAGTTGTTTTCTTCTCATTGTCTCTTGCGGGTTGATTCAACGGAGGGAAGACAACATTGATCACTGCCTAGTGGTTCATTAGAGAGTAGATAACCCGGGATGGATAAGGAATGTATGATAAAAACGCATAAAACACAGTACCACCCAAAGATACTCATTCTGAATGACCAGACTCTGCCTTTTAGAGTCAGATTGAAACAGGGCATCAGATTGAGCTTGTCGAATTTTGGAGACGTTTCTGCTCATTTGAAAGTGTACAGCTTTGAGGCCTTGGAGTTCCTGTGCATCTTTGAGGAACATTAGACGAGCGAGACGAAAGATAATGAGAATGCTATGCACATTCATCGCCACATATGGTTGGCATGAAGCGAGAATACCAAGACCCCTCTGCCTGTTTTGATGGAAGGTTGCTGATAGTCTATATAGTAAGTGTATGAGTACTTAGGTCATATAAGGATGATATCTAACTATTTTTGACTTGTGGCATGCGCACTTGATGTTGTGGCGTGTGCTCAGAATAAATGTGCATGTGCATGGTCATAGTTGGTCATGCCACGCGCTCAAAGAGGAAGAGTTCATACCTCTCTCGCTTGTCTTTACACCACGGCAAGACTCCCCATGCATTACCCACCACACCAAACCCGAAAGCAGGCCAAGGATCAGTGTACCTAGGACTATAAGTCTCACCAAAAGCGGTGTTATCACATCGCTGTAAGGAAGATTTTGAAATGCGGAGGGGAGGGCGCTGGGACAGGTCTTCATTTTAGTTGATTCTCTATGGATCTGCACGAAAGTTAGAGTCCTCCAGCAGTCCTTTGTGTCCAATCCGCTGAGAGCCTGTTGCAGAGTTTGGTGTGGAACCTTGTACGAGTAGTGTAATGGTTCTCTTACATTGCTGCTCCTCTTCCTACATTTCGAGGAATATGCTTCCGAGCAACTTCCGAGATCTCACCTCTCGTTCCCTCCATCCTCCGAAAACCTCTCTTCCTCTATGCTTCTCATGAGCAGGGATAGACCATGCGAAAAGTTTTGCCAGCACTGAGGCCTCAATAGTTTTACCAAATAGCATTGTCATTGTGCGTTGTGATGGGTCTGAGTCGGTCAACACTTCATCTACTCGATCTCCGAAGCTTGTCAAGTATATTAACGCTAGGCCTATCTCACTCACTTTTTGCAGATTTTCTATGATTGTGAAGGCGAGTACTTGGTCCATTTGACTTTATATCACATCCCAAATACTAATCCGATTGAGGCTGTTGTAGTTACTACAGCTCAGACTCAAACTCGAGACTGCCAAACAAAAGAACGAACAAGAGTCATTGTTAAGTACATTCAGCAACTAAGCCAAATGGCAGACAGCACATTACTCGGTACTTGAGTAATCACTTTTCTGTTTGAATGGCAAGGTCCACAGGACGTCCCGTGACATTGCTGACACTTGATCTGGTTGGGTCTATCACTATTTCTTGGTTCAAGACGGACCTAGACTCCGAGACGGTGATCCTGGAGACAGGAGAGCATTTGGGAAATGAGGACTCTGCCCCTTCTGCCCCTCTGCCCCTCCACCCCTACCTTCCGCCCCAAGGGATATGGTCCTTTGGTCATCTGTATTCATATATATAGGTTATAATAGCTGGTCTGTACCCTCACGATGTAATGCATGCCTATTTGGATGTGAGTCACACAGTGTGACATTTATATGACAAGCTTGCGTTGCGGACCTACCACAACATTTTCTATACAGTTCCTGTGTACCTCTTCATTTAAACCTTCTCTGACTATGCTCTTTGGTGAGCTCTGCAACGAGCTTGCCAAGAATATCACCTCATTTCCCAGCTTAACACTACAACAACTCCTTCTGTTTTTCACCCTTGCAACAAAGCTCAAAGACGAGATTCTTCTAGTCCAGCTGTCTACCCACTCACCCCAAATTGTGCCTCTATTCCTCCCATCTGCAATCATTGGTTTTCTTACCGAGGCATGTGGTTTTGACACCGATACTGTCACACAATGCTGGACGCTTCTCAAGGAAGTTATCTGGCAGGAGGACCATTCCATGTTCACAGGAGTATCAGAAGCAGACATTGAAGCTATCTTTCATCAACATGGACATCACTATGGGCTTGGTAAGTCAGTTCTAGCTGGTGGGCTCAGTGCTTGATTCTGTAGTATCACAATATACTCTCTGGCCTCCAAGATGTATCTGTGTGATCCAGGGCTGCTCACGAGCATCAAAGGGCTTCAAGCTTCAATGATGTGAAGCTCGTCAGGTCATTCTCTATACCATGGACCGGGGTGCCATACCTACCTACTCTGTACACTTGAAATGCGATGGCTGTCGTGCCAACTACCATCATGATTACTATGTTTACAATCAGCAATGACATTACTATGGGGGCATACTGAACATATTGCAGATTGGCAAGCATCAGTTCGCTGAGATGCGCCTACTACGAACATGGTGATTTAGTTGTAACCAGGCCTGGTCTGGCAGTCCTATATTCACTTTTAGTTGTTACGTTACTGATATAAAATAGGGTATCATGGTCGAACTTAGCAAATATATATCAATCTTCGTTTCGCAGCACTGCTCTCAACTCGATTCCTGATGACTGGGCAGTATCAGATTGTCTCAATGGCTCACAGGCTCTTGACGGATTCTTTCTCTTGTCCTTACTAGAAGACTGTGCCACTCGTGAATGTACTCTCACTGTTCCACACACTGGAGACCAGAAGCACCGATTTGACAAAGCTATCGAAGAGTGTAACCTTCGCATCCAGCTACATGGCCAGCCTGAAGTATGCCACCACTGCAAGAAATGTGTTCGGGAATATCCTGCTACAGAGACAGAATGTAAGTATCATTTGGACAGATTGTGTCCTTTGCTTACAATTTCTTGTAGCTGCAATGGAGGTGTCAGCTGTTGTCAGTGATGGCAACTGCATGGGACATGTCTCATGCCAACGTCATAACTGCAATACACCTCTTGCAAACAATGATTGGTTCTGTCCAGATCATGTGTATCTAGCACAGCAGTGTGCAGTTATTGATTGTTCTGCCCCTGTTGTTGCTACTTCTCATACTAAACACACATGTGCAGACTCTGAGCATCAGGCTCTTGAGCGCCAGCATGTCGCCAGAGGTAAAGCACACTTCAAACTCAAGGAGCATCTTCGAAAAGCTTGAATCATCAATGCAATGGACCCAGAGGCAGTATCAAGCCGTATCGAGTTTGGGGACATGGATGATGAAGAGGAGCATCGAGTTGGGGAGGAGTTTGCAGCAGAGTTGGATTCAAATGGCCGACCGTTCTCTGAAGAGAACATTGATGTACCGCGGCTGATGACAAAGAAGTTAAAAATCAAGATAGGACGTGGTCGAACACATAATGAACAGTTGCTTGTTGTGCCATGTGGAATGATTATAGCTTCTACAACATTCTATGGAGCTGAGGCCATCCCTTCTGTTGTTGTGAGTGCTGGTCTTCTAAGGCATTCAAATGCACTCATATCGCATCTATCTAGGAATTTGTTGAAAAGACCTATCATTCCTTTCGTAAACCCGACCACCTTATATATGATGCTAACTGCATTCTTTCAAAGCACGTCCAGAGCAACAAGAACAAGTTTTTCAAGGACATTGGTCTGGCCATTGATGTGTTTCATTTCAATGCCAAGCATTCTGAGAAGGACACATGGTGCCAAGAACATTGCAATCCCGCAGCGTTTCCAGAGCTTATGACTGATGATGGTAGATGGTGGTTTAACACCTCAATCACTGAGCAGACGAATGCATGGCTTGGTGGTTTCTCTTCAATTTGCCATGAGATGACAGCTGGGAAGTATTGCTTCTTCCTTGATCAGATGATTATGATGTGCAACGAGCAAACTTGGGAGAAGTTGAGAGAAAGTGGCTATGAGCCTTGATACTGGTAGATTTGGGTACAGTTACTATGATGTTCTACAAGCTTCAATATTCTACTTCATTGACTTCATCAACCTCACTTTGCATAATGTATGAATTTTCCTGACTGACTTTGCTTCCAATAGTCTCTTCAACAGTCGTTGATGCCACATCAGGAAAAACCCTTTTTGACCTGGCAAACCTGGCAAACTTGAGTAAACCTGAGTCAACCTAAGTCAACCTGAGCTGATCTGGGACTAACCTGGGCTGACCTGGGTTGACTTGGGCTAACCTAGACATGACTTAGGTTGACCTGGCTGACCTGAAAATTGAGACTTAAACCTGGGACTGACCAAGGTTGACATAGGTTGATCCAGGTCAACCTTGAGGCATCCAGGTTAAAAAGGGTTTTTCCTGATGCACTTCCTATCCTCCTTCTCTTGATCTTGGTCTAATAGATCCTGGAGTTTATCTGCCGCCTGGTGCATTTTGGGTGTCATTGTTGGCCAATGGTCGTGAGGATGAATTGCCAGAAGGGAACAACTGATTTTCGACAGTATAGAAATAGAATTCGTCCTTGGAGACCCAGTCCCAGTCTGTGTCAAGATTTCCAGGTGCAGGATCAGTCACTGGTTGGTCTTCATCACAGAAGCCATTGACCCAGTCAAAAGCTTCCTCAAGAGAGCCACAGTGGTGAGAGAGTGAGAAAAGAACGAGGAAAAGATGTTGTTCAACAGTCATAGACTCGGCCTAGAGGATTGTTAGGACAGATGCCAACTGCAGATGAGTCACAAAGGAGCATACTACAAGCATCTCCGAAAGGTATCACTGTTGCTTGGTACTAGTGGTTATTGCTGTAGGTGGTAGCTGTATTTCAAGAGTGCATCACATCATGTCATGTGATCATTGGCAGATACAGACTTACTACGGATTGGCTACTACGTTACAAAGCTACAGTGTTTAAGATAATAGTATAATAGTATAATATAGAAGATTATGTCGTGAATTAATGTCGTCTATGAACCCGTTTCAATGCAGCCTTCTTAGCTGCATGTGGCATCAGGTTGTCCTTCGCAAAGACTTTCCAGAGTCCATCTGCAGTACACCCTGCTTCTAACGCCTTCTGTCGTGCATCCTCAGGAGCAGCAAACCAACGGTTCTTGTTATTGTGGTATGTTGAGGAATTATACTTCTCCTGAGGAAAATATTCAAGAAAGATGCTGGTGTTGGTGCGACGAGATGATGGCTTGTTATCCATAATGGCTTGGATACATGTGACAACATCCTTAACATAATAATCGTAGGGCCATCGCTTCGGCATGCCACTATCTTCTTCATCTGAGGATATAACGGTAGGACCTGATGATGATGGCTGAGATGATGAGGATGGGGCATAAGAGGTAGTATCATCGTTGCTTGATGTAAGATCAACAACGTGAGGCTTGGAGGGTTTCGGCTTAGAGGGTTTCAATGGTGATAGAACAAAGGGAGTGAATTCAGGTGAAATGAGAGGATCATCTGCAGGAGAGGGTGACGCTGTATATTGACTGGGCAAGCTATCAGGAAGAGTCGGTGACTTGCGTCGCATACGCTTCGGACGCATAGTAGCAGGAGGTGCTGGTGGTGATACTGAAGCTGAGATGTTGCGTCACTTGTGTGATGATAGAGGTGATAAAGATGGGGAGGTGTATGTCTGGGAACAAGATGGAGGCGAGAGAGAGCGCTGATTTTGGGACGAAGCTGATGACTGTGATGATGGAGGCATACTGGACCCTTTGCAAGGAGGTGGTGCGATTGTGATAAGATGTGAGTCAAGCTTGGTTTTTATCTCCTTGCACTGCTGGGTCAGATTGTTGAAAAGGTGAGGTCGGCCCACTATGTTGGTACCGAGAAGAGTTTCCTTTAAACGGTCTAATCCATCACATTGTTTGACACCTTGCTCCCTTAGAAATACGGCACATTGGTTCCCTAGATGTATAACATGGCCAGGAACTGCGACTGTAGCCCATAGCCCTGATGGAAGATGTAACGAGATGTGGGTAGGATTGATAGCGGGACCAAAAAGTTCGAGCTCTTCTAATAGACTGGTTGTAAGCTGAAGATGGCCTTGAGCGTTGAGCTTGTCCTGAAGAACAAGAATTATCAGATCTGGGTCACCCTAAAGTGAACATTGTAAGTATGCATATTTACTGCAGATAAGAATCATGCTTACCAGGCAATAGACAACAAAAGTGATTTCATCCTTGATGCATCTTTCCGCTTGCATTCTTTCTGCATCCTTAACACGGCGATTTTCTATGTGTCGCTGCTCTTGATGTGACTGCTGTGTGAACACCAAGGGGGTGGCAGGATAGCGACTCATGACATCACGTGGAGGGAGGGAGGGGTCCCGAGTCAGCTGAAAATCATATTTGTATGTCAGGTCAAACCATACTTCTGAGGGCTCAGATCCATTGAATATCCTATATACAGTGCTACCACACAGTACTCTCTTGTGTTGTGGCATGTCACATGCTGTCACAGTGATACATGATGACATCAACCTCAAATCAACCTGTGAAACACTTGAAGCATCATTTTTACTGATTGTACAGGCATATATAGCACTCTTCTACACTGGAAATAAGTCTAGAAATGAATGTAGCTGGATTATAAAAGGTTTTTCCTAATTTTAGGTGATCATGTGCTGGGAAATTTCCTTTTTTGGAGGGAGGGAGGGTCCCCAAGGCTTCCGAAATTTGTAAGTGTACGTGATGTAATGTTTTGCCATCCCGTCACCCCCTTGGTGAACACATTTTGCATTTGTGAATTGAATTTTGCATTTGGCTGTGGACCCAGTGTATGCGCAAGGGCAGTAGCAAAACGAGGACGTAAAGGCTGAGATGGTGGAGGGGACTCTGAGGTAGCCAATGGGGGGAGAAATCGATATTGATGGTCACAGGAAGAGAAGAGGATGGCAGAGTAGGAGACTGAACTGTCGGATCTGGTATTGGTTCATGTAGCAAAACAGGGTCAATCAAATCATCCGAGACTGACGGCAGTCATGGTAGTACCAAGCCGGGATCTAGAATTGGGGGTCTGGCTTGTGAAGCTGGTCTCTGAGAGCTGGAAGATAGATCTATAAAAGGTTTTGTTTTACTGCCATCAGCTTTATGACGATGGCAACCGCCAAGTGCACGGCAGTGAGCTGCACATGCCCCATTGGGACAATCTTGAGCTGGGTGTTTGCTTTGACAGCCAAAGGAGCGACAATGTAGCTGCCTGGAGTTTGAGGAGGAAGAAGATGGGGGAGGGGGAGGAGGAAGAGGAGGGGAATCAGGAGAAGAGATGGAGGAACTGGTGCCATTGCCATCTGTTTTTTGGCGATAGAACAAACAACAGGCATTGGTATTTAGACAGATGACTGGGCACTTCACCAAGTCAGAATACGAGAATTTCTGAAATTAACATACCCAAGCGTAATAAATTTTCTTTTTGTGGCTCCATTGAAATGCAACAAATTTCTTGTGTGTCATACAGGTGCGTCCGTCACGATACCTCCATTGAGATGCATGAAACAGCGTGTAAGGGGTGTTGCTGAGATGAATGTGAAATGTCTCTTGTGATCACATCAGTACTTTAACACTTTACTTGCACACTTTCTGAGCTTTTTTGCTTGCAGAAAGTGAAAAAGCAAAACAG
>QLOY01003114.1:4752-51619 GCA_003313965.1 Megacollybia marginata
AAACTGCTGCTTGAGCAGAAAGGAATTGATATCAATTTAGCTGATAAATATGGCTCCACACCACTCTTATGTGCTGCTCAAAAGGGCCATGTTGACATTGTCAAACTGCTACTTGAGCAAAAAGGAATTGATATTAATTTAGCTGGCAACAATGGCTGGACACCACTCTCATGTGCTGCTGGAAAAGGCCATTTTGACATTGTCAAACTGCTGCTTGAGCAGAAAGGAATTGATTTCAATTTGGCTGCTAAATATGGCTCCACACCACTCTTATGTGCTGCTGGAAAAGGCCATGTTGACATTGTCAAACTGCTGCTTGAGCAGAAAGGAATTGATTTCAATTTGGCTGAAAAAGATGGCTTCACACCACTCTTACATGCTGCTCAAAAGGACCATGTTGACATTGTCAAACTGCTGCTTGAGCAGGAAGGAATTGATTTCAATTTGGCTAATAAATATGGCTCCACACCACTCTTATGTGCTGCTGGAAATGGCCATGTTGACATTGTCAAACTGCTGCTTGAGCAGAAAGGAATTGATTTCAATTTGGCTAATAAATATGGCTTCAAACCACTGTTATGTGCTGCTGGAAATGGCCATGTTGACATTGTCAAACTGCTGCTTGAGCAGACAGGAATTGATTTCAATTCAGCTGATAAATATGGCTTCAAACCACTCTTACGTGCTGCTGAAAAGGGCCATGTTGACATTGTCAAACTGCTACTTGAGCAAAAAGGAATTGATATCAATTTAGCTGACAACAATGGCTGGACACCACTCTTATATGCTGCTGAAAAAGGCCATGTTGACATTGTCCAACTGCTGCTTGAGCAGAAAGGAATTGATTTCAATTCGACTGAAAAAGATGGCTTCACACCACTCCTACATGCTGCTCAAAAGGACCGTGTTGACATTGTCAAACTGCTGCTTGAGCAGAAAGGAATTGATTTCAATTTGGCTAATAAATATGGCTCCACACCACTCTTATGTGCTGCTGGAAATGGCCATGTTGACATTGTCAAACTGCTGCTTGAGCAGAAAGGAATTGATTTCAATTCAGCTGATAAATATGGCTTCAAACCACTCTTACGTGCTGCTGAAAAGGGCCATGTTGACATTGTCAAACTGCTACTTGAGCAAAAAGGAATTGATATCAATTTAGCTGACAACAATGGCTGGACACCACTCTTATATGCTGCTGGAAAAGGCCATGTTGACATTGTCCAACTGCTGCTTGAGCAGAAAGGAATTGATTTCAATTTGGCTGCTAAATATGGCTCCACACCACTCTTATGTGCTGCTCAAAATGGCCATGTTGGCATTGTCAAACTGCTGCTTGAGCAGAAAGGAATTGATTTCAATTCAGCTGATAAATATGGCTCCACACCACTCTTACATGCTGCTCAAAAGGGCCATGTTGATATTGTCAAACTGCTGCTTGAGCAGAAAGGAATTGATTTCAATTTGGCTGGTAAATATGGCTCCACACCACTCTTACGTGCTGCTAGAAAAGGCCATGTTGACATTGTCAAACTGCTGCTTGAGCAGCAGGGAATTGATTCCAATTTGGCTGATAAATATGGCTCCACACCACTCTTACGTGCTGCTAGAAAAGGCCATGTTGACACTGTCAAACTGCTGCTTGAACAGAAAGGAATTGATCTCAATTTGGCTGATAAATATGGCTCCACACCACTCTTACATGCTGCTAGAAAAGGCCATGTTGACATTGTCAAACTGCTGCTTGAGCAGAAAGGAATTGATTTCAATTTGGCTGATAAATATGGCTCCACACCACTCTTATGTGCTGCTAGAAACAGCCATGTTGACATTGTCAAACTGCTGCTTGAGCAGAAAGGAATTGATTTCAATTCAGCTGATAAATATGGCTCCACACCACTCTTATGTGCTGCTCAAAAGGGCCATGTTGACATTGTCAACCTGCTGCTTGAGCTGAAAGGAATTGATTTTAATTCAGCTGACAAAGATGGCTCCACACCACTCTTATGTGCTGCTGAACATGGCCATGTTGACTTGAGTGGAAAAAAAAAACATTTTGATTTTGCCTAAATGATGGCTTCACATCTCTCTCATGTGCTGCTGGAAATGGCCATATTGGTATTAGTCTAAATTGTGCACATGTTATAGCATAAACATCCTTGTTATTTGTCTCAGATTCTACACATAAGGATAGCCTGGATATCTAACTTGTTTGTACACATATGAGTTCTATTCATAGACTTCTTCTATGAGTGAGCCTCAAACACAGACTGCTACTCTGAGGTTTTACCAACCCTCCCTGTTTTTGGTGATCATTGTTTCCTGAGTTCATTTTTTGCTAACCTGTATCATCTCACTTTTCTCTCATGTTAGACTTACAGGATACAACATGGTGTTCAAAATTGTGTTGGATTGCAGTGTTATGTACAGCACTATGGAAATTCTTCTTTTGTATTTCACTGTGCTGGTTTAGTTCATGAGCAGTGGTTGTGGATTAGACTTACCATTACTGTTGCTAGCTGCTCTTGCAACTAGCACCTGCAGTCACAAAGACCAAGGTATAAGACCCTGTTGCTGCATATTGGGGTACTGGTCCTCATGGGTGGGTGATTGTATCCCATCTAGTTATATACAGTGGGTCAAAAAATTTTCCACATGTTATGCAGTTTGAAGAAGATTGGCAAATTGTGAGCTAAATATACATCAAAGCAAAAAGTAATGTATGGTGGCCAAAAAGTGTTTTATGATGAACCCTATTTGGTACTGTTTGGATCACAAATGGTGATCATATGGGCTATTTAATCTGGTGTCTCATATGGACAATTTTTTGAGTCTATGCTCTGACAACATTGATCTTGTGTCACATGCTCTACCATTGGTTGGTATATTATGGAAGCATCATAATGATGCCATAGCTCCAACATAATGTATATAACACAGGTCTGGAATGTTTGATATCTGTAATAAACTCATGAAACCTCTTCTTACCTCTACTCAAATAATGTCCTCTCTCTTCTCAAAACCAGCACTTCCTACAGAAAAATTGCTACTCAGGTACAGTTGGTGGGAGATGGAAATGCCTTTTTTAGCAAGATATAGGAGGGGCTTTAGCCACTTTTCCCCATGAGCCATGGGCATAACCCATTTATTACCCACTGCAGTAGGGTTGGCTAACAGCCCACAGCTATAGGGATATAATTAACCCACTAATGGTAGACATGGCCAAGCATACTAGTATTACTGTCAGCTAATGAGGATATTATTAATGTAGTAGACATGGCCAAGCAGAGTGAATTGTAGTGGGCATGGCCAAGCAGAGTAAATAATATTAGTATTACTATAGTGGACATGGCCAAGCAGAGTGAATAATATTAGTATTGTAGTGGGCATGGCCAAGCAGAGTAAATAATATTAGTATTAATACAGTGGACATGGCCCTAGGAATATTAGTATTAGTATGACAGTGGATATGGCAAGCAGAGTAAATAATATTACTATAGTAGACATGGCCAAGCAGACTGAATAATTCTTAGTATTACTATAGTCAGACATGGCCAAGCAGAGTAAATAATTATTCCCGCTACCTTTAGGTAGAGGGGTTTACATGTCGAGCCCTAATTTAAGGTTTGGCAGAGCATCAGTTTTTTGGATAATTGTATTGCTTAATAATTTACAGCCATGCGTTCCATGATCTTGCCGTCTCTCTGCTGATTTTTTTGTTATATTGTTTTGCATTATTCGGGTAATTCGGATCAGGCTTGGAGCTGTTTCATGAGCTGTTTAAATTGTACTGCTCCAGGGATGTCCTTTGTTTTCTCCTGCTCTCCTCCCCTCATGTCTGCCGGCCTATCTACGACTGTATCCGTTTTGCATTCTCGCAGTTAGTACTATTTGTTTTTCTTTTCTTTCTGTTGTCTAACATTTCTAGACTCTGCAGCGCCATAGTGACCTCAACATAGAATCTCTTGCTACTCATGTTCTCTTCAGCTCCTTGGACCTCCCAAGTGACTCTGCAATCTTGGGTGTACGGTTTGATAAGACTCTCAAAACACTCTGTGAAATCTATCTTTCTCTCATTCCTGTCAGGTCCGATCAGTTATTATTATCATCAAGCTAGGTTGCAGCTCATGAAGAGAAATGCCCCACCAGTTGCTGCCGTGTAACCCTAATGAACATGACCCCCCTTGTAACCCTGAACATTTGTACCCTGATGCCGTTCATGGATCATCGGCAATGCCTATACAACCCGTAGCATCCTCTTCTCGCTCAGTGTCCTGCTTGCCAGTGTCCCGTGCTCCTCAGTTTTCATCTGCGCAGTCTATTGACATTTTTTATGTTATGCCAACATTGGGGTTAACAGGTGAAGAGGAGGGTCGATGATCTAGCCGGTACATCATTTCATTGCTGGAATGACAACATGGGAAAGATGGGCTGTTGACAAGCATGCTCGATACTGATTTCGCTTGGTTAGACAGGGCAAGATGCTACTGTAATTGTTTACTATGTAGTTTTGAAATTTGATTCGGAAGTCTATATCTAACTTGAAGTAAGACAGGGTAGCGGGCCTTGCCAGTACAACAGTGCCGGCATAATTATTAGTATTACTATAGCAGACATGGCCAAGCAGAGTGAGTAAGTACTATTATTAATACAAGGGCCTAGGTTCTATTATTAGAACAGGGTGCTCTATAGGGCCTAGGTTTTATTGTTAGAACAGGGTGCTCTATAGGGCCCAGGTTCTATTATTGGAACAGATAGCTCTATAGGGCCCAGGTTCTATTCTTAACAGCTGATATAAGCATTATGTCATATCAAAACAGGCACTACTGATACATAACTATTATGTAATAGTTATGTAGTAATTTTATTGTCAGTATTATTAGCATTAGTATTATTATTAGCATTAGTATTATTATTATCATTTTATTATTATTATTATTAGTATTATTAGTAATATTTCTAGGAGGTTCATGCAATTAAGACATAAGAGATTAATCTTTGAACTGCTGGCTCATTGGAGGCAACATATGTAAGAGTGTCGAACAATAGAAGAGCTAGTGTTCTAGGTATGCCTGATTGTTCTAAATAGAAAAGCTTGGTTCATGTGAAAGTGTCAATAAACTACTAAATTAGATTTTTGTGGCTTAAGCTGAAGCTGGCACAATACAGTTGGGAAATAAAGACTTCAAGTTGTTTGCATACATTAGATACAGGTTTTTGGATGAGCAAGACAGGACTAGAGTAAAGAAAAAAGTTCCATCATGTGTATCTGAGACAAATAGAAGGCATGCTTATGCTATGACATCTGCAGAATTTAGACTAATACCAAGATGGCCATTTCCAGGAGCACATAGAAGATAGCATTTTGGGCCTAATCAAATTTTTTTTTTCTCACTCAAGCAGCAGGTTAACAATGTCAACATGGCCATTTTGAGCAGCAGATGATAGTGGTGTTGAGCCATCTTTTTTAGCTAAATTGACATCAATTTCTTTCTGCTCAAGTAGCAGTTTGACAATATCAACATGGCCATTTTGAGCAGCACATAGAAGTGGTCTGGAGCCATCTTTTCTAGCCAAATTGAAATCAATTCCTGTCTGCTCAAGTAGCAGTTCGACAATGTCAACATGGCCATTTTGAGCAGCACATAAAAGTGGTGTCCAGCCATCATTATCAGCCAAATTGAAATCAATTCCTTTCTGCTCAAGCAGCAGTTTGACAATGTCAACACGGCCTCTTCAAGCAGCACACAAGAGTGGTGTGGACCCACCATTGTCAGCCAAATTGAAATCAATCCCTTTCTGCTCAAGCAGCAGGTTGACAATGTTAACACAGCCTCTTTGAGCAGCACATAGGAGTGGTGTAGAGCCATCCTTTTTAGCCAAATTGAGATCAATTCCTTTCTGCTCAAGCAGCAGCTTGACAATGTTACCACAGCCTCTTCGAGCAGCACATAAGAGTGGTGTGGAGCCATCCTTTTTAGCCTAATTGAAATCAATCTCAAGCAGCAGCTTGACAATGTCAACATGGCCATTTTGAGCAGCACATAAGAGTGGTGTGGAGCCATCTTTTTTAGCCAAATTGAAATCAATTCCTTTCGCTCAAGCAGCAGTTTGACAATGTCAATATGTTCAATTCTTACAGCATGCAGGAGTGGTGTGGAGCCATCTTTATCAGCCAAATTGAAATCAATTCCTTTCTGCTCAAGCAGCAGGCTGACAATGTCAACATGGCCATTCCCAGCAGCACATAAGAGTGGTGTGGAGCCATATTTATGAGCCAAATTGATTCCTTTCTGCTCAAGCAGCAGTTTGACAATGTAAACATGGCCATTTCGAGCAGCACATAAGAGTGGTGTGGAGCCATATTCATCAGCCAAATTCTTTCTGCTCAAGCAGCAGTTTGACAATGGCAACATGGCCATTTCCAGCAGCATGTAAGAGTGGTGTGGAGCCATATTCTTCAGCCAAATTGAAATCAATTCCTTTCTGCTCAAGCAGCAGTTTGACAATGTCAACATGGCCATTTCCAGCAGCACCTAAGAGTGGTGTGGAGCCATACTTTTCAGCCAAATGAAAATCAATTCCTTTCTGCTCAAGCAGCAGTTTGACAATGTCAACATGGCCTCTATGAGCAGCACATAAGAGTGGTGTAGAGCCATCATTGTGAGCCAAATTGAAATCAATTCCTTTCTGCTCAAGCTTTGACAATGTCAACATGGCCTCTATGAGCAGCACATAAGAGTGGTGTAGAGCCATCATTGTGAGCCAAATTGAAATCAATTCCTTTCTGCTCAAGCAGCAGTTTGACAATGTCAACATGGCCATTTCCAGCTGCACATAAGAGTGGTGTGAAGCCATATTTTTCACCCAAATTGAAATCACTTCCTTTCTGCTCAAGCAGCAGTTTGACAATGTCAACATGGCCATTTCCAGCACCATGTGAGAGTGGTGTGAAGCCATATTCATCAGCCAAATTGAAATCAATTCCTTTCTGCTCAAGCAGCAGTTTGACAATGTCAATCTGTCCCATTCTTGCAGCATGCAAGAGTGGTGTGTCTCCTTGTCCATTCTGTGAATTGAGATCATTTATTTGCACTGAGTCCAAAAGTTGGAACAAGATATTGACTAGTCCAAAATATGCAACTTCATGCAATGGTGAAAACATTTGATCTCTGACATCCCACCTATTGATACACACTGCTCCTGCATTTGAAAACTTTTCACTTTGCAGAAATTCACATGCTTTTGCAATAATCTGTTTATCTTCTTTTTGAATTATATGATAACCCCAATTCTCAACTGCATAGCCAAAGAATGGATAAAGGTCTCCATCTTGCATGTACCGCTCCATACCCTCTTTGCTTCCCATGAGACAGTTCGGTGCATGGTGATAATATGAGTCTCTGAGACTGATTGTTGCAGTGTTGGTAAGTCTGTAGGTGAATGCGAGGTCTTTTGATGGGCTGATGGCCATAATTGGAATATTGGATTCACAGATCAGATTGACATGGAGCTGAAATGAGTGCTGGTGAGCTCTGGGCTGCACTGGATGCAGAATCCTTGGATTCATTCCACATAGTGAATATAGATCTGTAAGATGCCTTGGACTATTGATCCAGTTGAGTGTCTCCACCTTCTAATACCTCTATACTCCCCCTCAACGAAATCAGCCAATGCTTTATAAGCAGGGGGCGATGCACGGCAGGCAACACAGTGATAATAAACATGAGGTTGTGTCACAGAGGTGGTCGTTTTTGTAAACAGTCAATGAGGATGGGTGGGTCATTTTCAAGCTTTCTGAGTGAATGGTGCATGAGAGAATCATTGAATGTGTTCTGAAACATAGGGGCATATTATTGAAGCTCTAGAAGTATGCTGCGCTTGGAAAGAGTGTCTAACTTGTGTTATTTCACTCTGAGGCAGCTGAGGCTTCTACTGGGTAGGATAGCTGGCAAAGTGATAATCTGTTGCTTTGTTGTGCAGAAGTAGATAGCTTGAACAGAGGGTAAGGATTTTGGAATAGGGGTAACTCCAGAGGCTAGAGCTTGGTTAGAGCACTGCAGGAGCTGATTGCTGCATAGCTAGGCCTTTACTGTTTAGGCAAGTAACAGGTCTTTAAGGAAGAGCTTGGGGCCTATAACCTGTCAGAGATTGAGATGGTTTGGGGATAAAATTAATTAATTATCTAAGTACAGCAATGTCACTACTTATACATACAGAAGTCACACTAGCAAGACTGTTGAGGTATGGTAGGCGGGATTGCCATGGTTCAATTTTAGATCAGGACAACCGGCATGACCGGACATTTGATCAATGAATGACCTTGCCATTGTCTTGGACACTGTCAGGCACAATACAACACTGCCATCTCCATGTTGGGCTGTGGTCAGTGTTCTGTTGGAGTACCATATGCTTTGTTGACTACTACAATACACTGGGAGTGTGAGCTAAGACCTTTTAAAGACACTCCAAGCATTGTGCACAGTAATCTTGGGTGTCCCCACAGCCTCGTAGGCCTGACGAGCTGCAATGTCAAAGGTTTCAGAGACCCATGCTAAGTGCCTCTCCCGTGGACCGACCTCTTCATTAAGATAACCCCAAAGAATCTCGATAGCTTCCTTGGGAACAGCAATTTGGCAATCAATTCTACAAAACAAATTTGGGTTGTCCAATGTCCATCACATATGAGGGAGTGTGGCCAGATGGCATCTCTTTCTCCTCCTGAATGTGAACATGATGGTGATTCCACCAATCAGAGAGGTCATCCATTTCTGCCTAAATCAATGGAACAAAAATCCAGTAGAATAGAGGGCTAGTGAATAATGAGCCAGTTATAATAATCCTGGATTCGGGATGCACATATGGAAAGTAACATTCGGGTCAAAGATGTGTTCCTCTTTACCTTTAAGCAACAGGCTTTTCAAATTAATGCCCAACTTGTCTAAGAAGTGTCTCCAACATCCTTCAATGATAGTGTTGTGGATGCTCTTGAGAATAATGTGCCAAGGATAGACAGCAGGATTGATGTCTGGTGCAAACACATCCCTATAACAGAAGTTGTGGTGACTGCAACTGTAGCATGGCAAACTTTACCTAAGGGCTGCCATGAATGCATACATCCAGCCAACCTCAGAGCCTGTGTCTGTTGTTAATTGAATAGGTGTGCCTATAATCACAGTCAACTCAAAGTCTTGATCTCATCGCTTGAAGCACATACACTCTGTCAATGTAACCATATCAAGAAAAAAATGCACAAGTGCTTCAACAGTCCGATGAAAGGGAACCTCACCGTGCAGTGACGGGAAAATGAGGTGAGCTGACTACGCTACTAAGAACGACCGACCTAAGCGAAGGAGGCGAGGTAACTAAACCACAACCAAACAACCCAACGCAAAAGGTAGCACTCTCTAAGTACCGCCCTGACGCTTCTTATAACTGACCGAGATGTTCTATCCCCTTGTAAGTACGTGAGACTGGTTTGACTACAGAAGAGACTCGCTTCAAGTTGACTTAAGCGAACTGTGACGTTCCGATTAGGACTGTTAGGAATGACCTAAGTGTTGTGAATGAGACTCGGTTTAAGAGATCTCGAGGGTCACTGTGCGTAACAATGAACGAAAGTGTTTGTTAGAATGAATGGAGACTCCACTTGGAAGTACTCAAGGTGCCAGAGTTCGGGAACTTGGACTTAGGATGCCAATGTACAAGGACACTGGTCTTAAGTGCGCTTAGGGAATTACTCCTTAAGGCAAGTAGCGGCAACTGCGGAGGAACTGTTCTGGCTGTTAAGCGGTACTAAGTCCGTCGGCAAGGAGTGCGGCTTTGAAAATACAGGAGAGGGAGATGTACTAAGTCGGTGACTCGCACGCAAGTTTACTTCGGTGACTACGAGGACTGTTCTGGCCCTTAGGCAGTACTTGGTTCACTTAGCTTCAAACGGACAATGTCTAAGCGGAAATGCTTGGACACTCTACGATGCCAACGTTCCCTTCAAGATGGTACTAGTTAGTCTTAGACGCAGCAATTTCTCGTGCGATTAGATGCTATGTAGTCTGTGGTTCAAAGTGCAAGGTAGTATATACCTGCGAAATACACGCTGTTCTGTCTTCGTCTGTATTCTGCTTTTTACTTCCCATTTCCTCTCAGCTTTATACTTCCTGAATCCTTCTAGAACCTTCCAAACACCTGACTTGTACGCGTATGTGCCAACCTGATTCCTCATCCTTTTACTGCCGTAGAGAGTGCCGTGCCGTAGCTATGTGTCAATCTGGTGTTGTCATCTTGGCATGACATGTCGATCCACCTTAAGCGATGGAGGAAGGTTGCTGATGTCATATTCGATTCCCTAAGTCGAAAGAATTAGTAGACAGCCTGTATGTGTGAGTCCTGCACTGGCTCTAATGCTTCCATAGTTTGTCTTTCTATCGCCAGGAGACACCATAACGGACGCCTCCAAGGGCTTAGCTCTTTCCAGTTGTCCCGCTTAGCAATAACGTTATGCTGCCAGCATGGTCCCTGTCTGGACCTAGCCCTAAGTCATACTGTTCACCCTAAGACTTCGATCTAGCCCTAAGAGAGATATCCTAGATACCTTCGCTGGTTGACCATGACCTTAAGACTTTCGTTATAATGTAGATAGTGGTCAAGGTAACAGCGCGCAAGTTAGATACAGCTGACCGAGCGCTAAGCCCAAACCAGCTCGTCTTAACTCTAGTTTGACCGTCCGTCCGAGTAGTGTGCTCGGTATTCGACGCCACATGTCTCTTATGACACGGGGTACCTTCTAACCTATTGACTTATCCCTTAGAGAGTCTTTCTCTTGTTTAGGGAATGCCTGGAATATGCCTTAGGAGACATTTCGAAAAACTTCTGGCCTTAGCCACCTAGCGGTCTTATCACCGACAATTCAGTAGAAGTTTGAAGTACAAATCTATCTGTCCACTTGTCCTTGAAGCCATACATTGGTAATCCAATTTCACCCATGTGTAGACCAAGCTGAGCCAACTTCTCATGGCTATCACCAGATACTTCATGGAAAGGACTGATGGCAGTAAGTGTCTTTCATGGTACACAAATATTTTACTTCCCAGGAAAGCGCTGCTGAAAGCCTTCACAGAACTCTTTGTGCATGATTCAGCTAACGGTATCACTATATATTCTTAGAGACATTTACGAGCAGTGTCAAGGTAAGCATACTGCAAAAGAAGCATTTTGCCTCAAAGCGTATCTTGGACATATGACAGTCCGTTGTTCTGTTCTTTATCTTTCTCAACCTCATCAATGACTGCTTGATGACTGCTTGATGAATTTTTGACTCAGAAAAGGTTTTCTGGTTGCATTAAACAGATGGGATTTCAAGTTCTTGTTTGTGTTGGTTCAATTTTGAGAGTCTACCAATTGTGCAGGTCAGTAAATGCTCTTGGTTGATGATAACTATAAGAATATCCCAGGTCTAAAATTGAACCATGGTGATCCTGCCTACTGTAGTTGAGGTCTGACAGACATCTTTGTAAGACATGGCACTGACTCATACTTCTGAATATATTCGAGTCATATATCCTGCCTGTGAAAGGTCGTTGGTGTACTTCAGTGTACGTCGTTGTACACCAGTGGACATCACACTTCACTGAGGGTCACAATAGTATATTGCATGTCATTGGACTATGTAGGGACCATAGAAAGCATGAATAGACATACAATGGAGTCCAGTGTACTCCAGTGTACTCCAGTGGAGCCTGGGGACTCTTCTATCAGTTTTTAGTGTAGAGACTCAGATTGGAGTTCACTGAAGTCCATCAAAGTGCAGTGAACTCCACTGTAGTTCAACCAATTCAAACTAAACTTCAACTGTAGTCGGCCACATTCATGGCCTCAAATATAATATACTGTAATCCTAACCTGCTAACTGCTTCACAGCACCCTAACCACCCTAACCTAACCTAACTGCTAAGGTCCAGAGGACTTCAGCATCTTCAGTGAAGTACAGTGACTTTTGTTGGAAAGTCTGCTGGCTTTCATAGGTGGAGGTATATTACTGATATATTCCAGGTCCAGCTTGGCCCAATCTTTCTGCAATGCCTCCCATAGCTGCATAGGTACAGTGCAACTACTGATCCTGCTTTTTAATAATTACTGGAGTACTTGTAGCTGTTATTGTGCAGGGACACCTAACAATTCAAGACACAGTCAAAAGCCTTTGACTGATGTCTATGGCTGTGAGCATGTGTGCCATTGTTGGCAAACATGTTCTTTCCTGTGAATACCAAGCAAATATGCATTGTCAGGGATGCTTTGCATCTTGCTTTGTCTCTCTTGTTTCCCTGTCTACTATATAAAGCTCTCCCACATCACAGAAAAGGCCTCTCAGCTACAACACAATGTAAACCCCCCTGAAACTCCTATATACCCAACAAAGCCCTATAAACCTCTATAGGGCTATCCCCCAATCCACTGCCCATTTTTAATCTGATATATAGCATCATTAAGGTAGTACCAGTTTATATGGGTTTATAGAGGTTTTTTTTACCTTTATACAACTTTCAAGGGTCTGGTGGGATGGCAGAAACTTATGTCAAGTACGCTTATAATTTTCGGAAGCCTTTAGGACCCTCTGGACCCTCCCTCCTTCATTGCTGTCATATGCCATTTCTCTCACTAGATTCCAACACTCACTTCTTGTTCTCAAGCACATCTCCTTTAATTGTGTTTGTCTGCTACATGAATTCAGCTACAAGCAGGGTTTTGGCATGTGAGCTTGAAAGATAGTTCAAAAGGTTGATGTGGGTGACAGAGCCTTAGATAGTAAGAGGTTCATTCAGAGAGCTTTGGTGAGAGGTTCAGTCAGATGAGTGGATGAAATAATAGATGAGGTAGTGATAATAGCAGCAGTACCTCAGCACCAAAGGTTAATCTGGGTAACATTGATTCAACTGTGCTGCAACCATTGTACTCCCACTTTGGCCACTTGGTGTGGATTGTGGGTCCTGCCTTTGTTTCTCATCCTGCGAGTAGACTATAGTTACATAGAGCAGAATACGGACATAAACAGCTTACTGTATAATTAAGCCTTCTCTGAATCGCAAACCCACAGCCTCAATGATGGCTTGATTTCCATATTATACTATTTGGAAGCATTATGGACTGAATGATAGATTGTTGGTGAAGGTAATTCATTCAGGAAAGTAAGACCTAGATTGACACCTGGGATGGGCGCCACTGTGATGCTTGAGAAACGTCTGGTGTGGAAGGTCTTCTCCCTTCTTCCATTGACTAACACAACCTGACAGGAACTGAGCAGCACCACTAAGCTCAATATTTGGAACTTTTTTCACTAGTTTGTAATGCTGGTGTTACAAGAAAGTCAGCCTCCATATGTATGCAACCCTTTGGTCTGAGGTAAGGCTGGCGTTCTCCGTGGTCTGTTTTTCATAGAGAAAAGAGCGCTGCAGGGCTGCATTTATGGTATGAGAAAGAAGGCATAGTTGGGATATTGATGCAAAAAGTGAAGGACCACAGCACACTGTCAATTCTGCATTATTGCTGTTTTGGAAATAGTTAGTGGGTCACATATTTCATTATGCAGCGACACACTTTGCAAGCAAATCTTCAAAACCCAATAGCTCAACAAATTCTCAACAAATTTACAAGATTTGATGCTCATTTCATGCCTTTTCAATGCTTCATGTGGCCCTATAGTTAGTTTTCTTCAAGGACACTCCATTCTTCCATCTTGAAATTACACCCCAGAATACCTTTCATACACCATAACTTGAGAACGGTTCAAGGTACTGCTGTGAGGCTTGGATATGTTATGTAGGATAGTGTTTGTTATGTGGCCCCAAGGTTACTTTGCTGCAAAAAATCCATGCATGTTGTTGGACCACACTTGGCTTACTCTCTCACAATCATACATGGTGTGTAGCCAATGACTATCTAACAACCTTTGCAAGACTTTTGTTTACATGTGAAAGTCATGGAGCTTTGATGAAATCACAGAAGACAGGTCACAGGAGATGGACAGTGGAGAGGGTCATGCAACACCACCACATGGCTCTCAGTTGTAACTTTTTTGTTGCAAAGAAATTAAGAAGAGGGTGATATGCAGGTATGGTCCATTGAATTATCTTCTGTGGTCTTTGAGTAATTCAACCAGTTCCTTCAAGCCCTAATTGCCCACACACCTTCCAACCACATATAGATTTTTTGTAGCAAAAGTAACCTTGGGGCCACATAACAAACACTATCCTACACAGCATATCCAAGCCTCACAGCAGTACCTTGAACCATTCTCAAGTTATGGTGTATAAAAGGTATTCTGGGGTGTGACTTCAAGACAGTGATGAGGAATGTGCAAGTGCATGGGGGGAGACTGATATATCTAGAAAGCCTGCAAATCCACACAGAGCACTGCAGACAGTCCTCCTTCTCGCAGTATCTTCAATGCCCCCAGATTGCAGTGTCGAAGCCACTGCCTCTACCCACCTCTTCCATGTCCGTCTCTCTCACAGCAATGTTATCTCTGGTAACTCCGCATCATCTGTATAGTGTGTCGCATGCTCAATATATAGCTGTTTTATTGATTATTCTACAGTTTTGAGCAGTGCCAGTGGATCCTTCCTGACACTCTACTCAACACCCTCGATCCCAGTGCCAGGGAATATTCCAAAGTCACTGATAGATGGCACCAACACTTGGAGTATCACGAGAAGCTTTGTCAGCTTCGCAATCCCACTGTGACCATCGCTTATCACTGGGATAAGTTAACCATGATTACCTATCCCCTTTCCAACGCAGATACCGGTAAGAGGCAGACATGGTCGGAAGTGCAAACTTTGGCTGACAGCTCTTGAGCGCTCTGTGAGGGAGCTGAGCTGGCACTCAAGGTTAGTCTAGGTAATAGCCAGCAAGCTAGACGAAGGAAGCAGTGCCCAGCTCAAGAGTAGTGATCCTATATGTATGTATGAGAACCAGAGATTTGTTGTCCCAACCGCTAAGTGTCTTCTGATTTCCCCATTATGTCTGAAACAAATCCCTCACTGCCTGCAATTGACCCATCTGCAGACCACTGTTCCAATGACAGTACTGGGTCCAGTGAGCACGAGTATCCACTACCGTACTTATCACCACTGTATGGTCACCCTGATTGCTGTCATGTGGATTGCCGTACTGGACCAAGCGTGCAAGCATACATCTATGCCCAATCAGTGGTGAGTTCAAATTCTAGCGGCATCTTTATCCACTCATCATGTCTACAGGAGCAGACTGTCTTCTCCTTTCCATGGCGATTCCCCTTGATGAAGCAAGAGAGAGGGTGGCAAGTTGTTTGGTGCCCTATTCTTGCCCACGACCTCTGCATTGAACAAATGGACACAGAGAACCTTTATTACAATGTTTACTTGCTCAATGATTCTTGGGATCCTCTTGCAGTTTATGACACGGGTATCTACTATCCAGACAACCATACTCAACAATTTCTTATAGCGGTCTAACAGATCATCAGTGTGTTGGATTATTGCAGCTTAAGAAGAGGTTGAGAGAGGTTAGCATGAAGACACAAATGTAGACACCAACGAGCACAAAGTTTTGGTTTTGTACTACAAAGCTAATACCTAAACTGTTGTTGAAGAGCCAATTGAGTTCCTGAAAGCTGAAATCTTCGAAATCTCCTTCAGCTCGAGCATATGTTCATCCCTACACTTTTGAGCACTGGCAATTACCTTGTCACACAGCCTGACAACAAGGTCCGCTGAGTTGTCCTTTTGTTCAAAAAAGTTGTCAGCACGTAACCCAAACCACCTCTCAAAAATCTGAGAGACGAAGAAGCACTGACGAGGATCCAAATACATGTTCTTCCAGCTCTCCATAACCCCTTCCTCTTCTGCATCAAACATTTTCCACAAGATCGTCTCTAGCACTGCAGCATCCTCATAACATCTGCAATGGAGGAAGCCTTTGCGGCGCGCTTTGTAACCTTTATCCTCCTTATGGTTGACATCCCGTATACCTTGACCAGTGATGATGCAATCCCCATAACGCGCATTGACATCATTAGTTTTTCAGATGGTGGAGTGATAGAAGCATTGGACATTATTAGTTCCCAAGGCAGTCATGCAGCTGAGCACTAAATCTCTGTTGTGTAGCATTTGCTCACGGCCCAGTGCCAGGACCGACCGCAACCACTTGACCACCTGGGAACTTAGCTGCTTCCGCATGTGAGCCTCTTGGTTGGCAAACCTTCCAATCTCTTCGGTTATACTGTCTGTCAAAAACACTCAGGAATGAGCTATTGGTCCAAAAGTAAGAAACCTTACCTTGTTTTACTTTGTCAAGCTTGTTGAAATCGGCAGTCAAATCACGCTGAGTAGATGGAGCAGGCAACTTTTGGCCTTTCTCGTCACCTATCTTCAAACGCTTCGCTCCCTTCTTACTGCTTGCCTTCTGGTGTCTTCTTCGTTTCTCCGGCACTCTCTGAGTATCGTCATTGTCATCAGAAACATTGCTGTCACTGCCTTTGTCACTGTCACCATCATCATCTTTGTAGCTGAGCTCTTCTTCTTCACTCGATGTCGGCTTTGCAGTGTCTTTGGGTCTGTTCTTCCCAGTCTGTCGCCGCTTTTGGGCCTTACTCTTTGAACTAGTCCTTGGCGCCAGGATGCTGTCTAGTAAGGGCTGGGGGAGCTGATGCATTTCAAGCGCGTCTATAAGATTTATATCAGGTTTGACGTCAATGTTATCAGCTATAAAAAGTGAGTACAGTTCAGACCTCTGGTTCCATAAGCTCACCAGACTTTTCCTCAGAAGTAATGGGTGGTTCTACAACTGGCATAGGCAAGCGACTAATATCCCATGATTCTGCCAATTCAGTCCTTTCAGTTGTTTCTGTAGCGGCTGGTGTGGGGAAGTGACCTCTCACTGGGATATGCTGTTCTGGATCCACTGAAACGGTTTTTCCGAGTGACTCTGTGGCTGCATCGGGTGAGTGACTAGTAGGCTGTTCCTCAGATTTCTGTTCGTCTTTGGTGTCACCTTTTGGGAACGTCAGCATAATGACCTTCCCTGTACTAGAAACGGCACACACCACTATTCTTTGGCATGGCCAATGGATCTGCTGATGTTGCACCCTCACCTTTGGCGTCTCCTGATTCTACAATCGGGATTTGGTTTCCTTGGGCTGGCGCTCAGTCAAAACAGTGATTGGTACAAATAATAGTCTATACCAATGTTCTTTGATGCCACTGATTTCTCCAGATCTACCAATGGATCCGACGATGTTGCACCCTTGCCTTTGGCGTCTCCTGATTCTGCAATCGGGATTTTGTTTCCTTGGGCTGGCACTCAGTCAAAACAGTGATTAGTACGAATAATAGTCCATACCAACATTCTTTGACGCAGCTGATTTCTCCATCAGCACTTTGGTGAGTTTGGCAATAACTTCATGGTGCTCCACCTTCTTAGCAGGCAGTCGTGCTTGTAGCAATTTCTCCTCTGTCTTCGCGATTAAATCTTTTATATCCAAGGTTTGCTGCTTGAGGGTTGTGTTAGTGACTGAACATTCTGACTGTCTGCTAGCCATAGTAACGTTGACTTGTAAAGCTTGCCCTGATGGTTTTGCCTAACCCAATGCACCACTGACAAGGCTCATTTCACTGAGTTTGGTGTTTCATGTGACTGATATCCGCATCTTTTTTTTTCCATGTCGTACAGGTAACTCCTTTAGTACCGCTTGCACTACACTAATCAGCCACTACCACATGGGTCTCTGGGTCTTGGAGATATTGTGGGAGCTCCGTTGTCCCCCATTTTCCCCCATTACAAACCAGATTCAAGTTTACCCACAATCTTTGCAATACCCGCATTTTCTCTGAAGGCAATGGAGGTGTCAAGAAATGTTGAAAGCCACGGCAAGTGGCTCTGTGCACATCGTCTTGGTTGGTGCACTGATTCTGGTATTAAAATTCTAAGTACTAAAATCGGGAGAGTACCTACCACTGACAGGTATCTTCCAATGTTATCAAACCTGCCGCTTTTGCCTAGGCTCAACACCACCATGAAACGGTGTCCATCCTCATTCTTCTGACGTTTGGGCTTGTGACCTGTGTATCTCTTCGCAGTCTTGTTCAATGCAGCCTCCCACTGTGCTGCCGAAGCAGACATGTTGGTCTATCAAAAGGAGAATTGACTGCCTCCTACTCAGGGTAACATGTTAATTTAAGATTTTTGCCAATGTACATAATGACAGGAAGTGTCAAGTCTGTTGCACATACTTAGCATACCTAATTTTACACTGCTCCCAGAGTGTTGTATACACCTCAATGCATCATCCTCCTTACCAGTTGCAAGATAACTGAACAAAAACAAAAACGGTAGCGTCAAAAATGGCATTGATCCCATTTTTTGCCATATTTGTTTCAAGGTCAGTCCGTGTAGCCCGGTGAGATATTTCTTTAGCAGCCCCATGCCAGACAATGGACGAGGGAGGTTTGGGTAGTATACTGTCTTGTTTCTAATCGATGTCTGAACCCCAAATTCGGTGCAGTGCAGAAACAAACCTTTGTACAGTAAGCGCCACAGCAGCGGCCGAAATCCCCCTTTGGTTTAGCCTCAGTTAGCGAGCTCCGATCGTTCAATATGCATGAATGGCAGTCAGCAGTGGCCATCGTTTAAGAGAAAGGTACACTATGACCAGGTATATTTCAATCTACAGACGACATGGACGATATGTGTAATTCTAGACTGCACAGGAAAACCCCAGCTATCCATACAACTCCTCCTGGTATATCACAAGACAACAGAATAGACACAGAGAATGAGAAGCTTACTATGTGAGTTTGACACCACAGTTTGGACAGTTTGACTGTAGTTCTTTCTAGAAATCAACTTTACCTTCATCATTGTAAGCTGCGACAGCGAGTCAGCACAGTGATAGGGCCATCCATCACATCATTCCTCGAAAAAACCTTCCATATCATCACTGGACTAGATGCCAATCCTCATTCAGAGGCTGACACTGGCATCAATGCCTGGTTTACCTCTTGCATGAAAAGATTCCAAAAGTACTTGAAACGAAGCTGTTATCAAAGCTCACAAATGTTTCTGATTGCAGGCTATGCACCATACACAAGTGAGGCCAAGAGGTTAAACAGCAAGTGCTGAACTGGTTAGGGGATTTTGACCTTGCATTGATGTCTGAAGATGGCCATCTTGCTGTAATCGAGATGCACGATGCTGCTGAGCTGGCATATCAGATAGCCAGCTGTCAATTGGACTTATAAAGTCGAGTACTATAGTTAAATACTACCTACTTGCTCTGGCTTTTTTGCTTTTGCTGGAGCAATGCCTCAAGTTGACGAATACAGGCATCTTTAGACTTGAGATCTTCCTCCTTTTCCCTCAGCTTGGTTGTGATGTCTGCATTCGACTGTTTCAGTGATTGCTTAAGGCCGGCAAATGTTAGGCACATCTGCCTATGCGCCTCCAAAACCGCTTGACCTCCATCCTTGCAGAGACGTGTAGAGTAGAATGAAGCTGCCAACTTTGATACCCCCAGATGGTCGAGGATCACATAAAGCCAACATCCTGTTTCTTGTGAGATACGTTCAGCCTGTTATAGGGTTGAGATGACAGAGGTGCATTGATGTAAACTTACACGTCGAATAAAGTCAGGCATGAGTCTCCTATAGCAATGCTGGGTGTAGCTGTAATTGCTAGATGGTGCACGAAGGGGCTTCTGATGACTAAGATCTAGAGGATGTTGATAGGAGGGCAAGTGAAAATAGCACCACTAACCAGTCCAAGGGTTAGGTCTGAGAAATGTGTTCTGCACAAAACCGTGTGATATGTTAGAGTTGTCTTTGGTTTCAATGTGGGTATCGCTAGCAGTGACCTCAGTGTCTTCTAGGTCTGTTTTGGGGCCTTTACTTTTCCCTTGCAAGCTCTTTCAGCCGCCTGCTTGGCCTTAACAACTTGTTTGGCATGCAGTTTACGTAGTTGGTGCAATTGTTTGGTTGCTGCAACAGAGGGTTTGGATGGAGATGACAGGGGTGACAATGATATCGCTGAGGATCTAAATGGTGACGAAGTCATGCCCATACTGTCAGGGGAGGATAGAGCTAGTAGTCTAGGATCAATCTGATGCCACTGAGCAAAGCTTGGCTGAAAAATGTAAAGCACTTACAGCTGGCGATCCATGTAAATAATGGGGGGAGTGCCCTGGAAGAAACATATATGGACTGGAATTAGGTGGGTGTGTGGACGATTCATAAGTAAAGGACGGTGTTGCCGGGTTTTGTGACCAACAGACACAGCCCTGTCACAGTCTGCGTATAGTAAGATTGATGATCAACAGAATGGAATTGGGAATACCAAAGATCTCTCTGGACCTTGACAATGATGATGTACCAGACATCAGTTGGGGAGCATCAGACCCTATGCTGGAAACTCCGCTGAAACGCAGAAGGGTTCAATGTAGTGGTTTGCAGCAAAAACGAAGACATAGGGACCCACAGCCAATACAGCCTGCCGCAGAGACCGCATTAGACTGTGAGGCAAACCCTGCTGGCGAGCCCATGAATGGGGAGTAGGATTTGGAGATGAATGGGGAGTAGGTGAGATATATCAAAGTGGTGAGGAGACAGGAGAAGGCACGCAGGATGCTACTGGGGCGGATACTGGGGCGGATGACACATATGAAGCATACCAACGTGCTGTGCTTGCTGGTGTGGCGGATTTTTACCAGATCGGGGAAGGGGTATGTGTTGTGAGAGGTTGGAACTCAAGAAAAGAAGAACTGATGGTAGGTGGGTCTTTGCGAGAGGTTATTTTGCTAACCAGTTCCACAGATGAACTGGTTTCATTTGTCATTTTGCGTGGTGGGGAACGAGGTTTTGGTGTTGTGCAAATGCTACCTGTGTTCACAAAAAAGCGATGATCACTGCATTTACAAGACGTTCTTCATGGATTACCAAGACGAGTTATTCAACACATATGTGCAGTGGACAGACATCAGTAAGTGTATATATAAGGTCGTAGCATGGGTTGACTATGCCATGTATGAGGAATAGCAGTTCTGGTTATGCGCATGCCAGTGAATGAAGAGTATTTGGTGAGCATCTTTTCAGTCGGCACGCCAATGGAAGAACCTAAGCGTGTCATTGTCGTGCATGATGGTGATGATAATGGCAATGGAGCATGGAAATGCAAATCCGGCTGCAGCAAGAGCTCCCCATGTGTACACGTTAAGAATGCACAGCATGTGCTTCAACGGTGGGTGCAGAAGGATCCTGACACGAGACATGAAGGGTTAGAGGATAATGGAGACAACGAGCTTGGTGAACCCAAAGGTAAGCTTGTATTACGATTGCAATAAACGAAGCTGAAACAAGGAGTTAGTAATCGCAGCAAGGACAGATGATTCTATCTCGTTACTGCCAATCAGACCCCCCCGGTGGTGTTCTTTGCCTTCAGATAAAAACCTCTATGAGTACAGACTGCCACTTCGAAGTATTCCTGAGGTCATCCAGTCGGATTCATCCGCATCTTGCCAGTGTCGTGGATCTGGTTCAACATGGAACCCCGGAATGCCTGTGGTGAGATGAAAGGGCACCGTATACACTATTATAGAAGCGAAGGAGGTGATCATCGAGTTGCAGGAATGTCCAACCTGTCCTCGACACAGACGCAGATTTATTGGGCCAGAACCAAGACATATTTCTTTGTTCAACTACAACAACTCGGTATTCTTCTCGCACGAGCTGCTAGATGACTATACCAGTATGGCTGTTTCTTCTGAGACACCGTTCGCAGCATTTGTGAGCATGATGAAGAGGCGCTATCAATGTTCAGACAAAGTGTTTGTGGGTGAGGACTTGTTTCGTTCCGTCTGGTTCGCGTACACAAGGTTGATGGCATTTGGGAATGATATGCACTGTACAAAATGTGGTGATGCACCAGATCACTTGATATGGGATGGCGTCACTGTGGCATTCTAGAAGAAACACTTGCTGGCTCCGCTTGAGCCTCTAACTGTTATTCGACAGGGTGTTTGCAAGAAGGGAGGTAGTGTCGTATATGTGGGACAGTAACAGTGCATCACGGATAAGGCAGTGTGCAGTGGGATTAGGAGGTGTCTGAAAGGTGTGTTGAAACTATACTCAAGAGAGTAAAACAGACTGCCATTCAAAGGTAATACAACACGCATTAAATACTAAAGACCGTTCATGACTATATGAGTAAATATAATGAAAACGAACTTAAAAGGTCAAGTACAAAGTGACGAGTGATGAATATCGATGAATGGTGGCTTAAAGTAAATACCGTGTATAGTAAATAGGCACAATGGCTTGCATGTATCAATTTCTGACACTCCCCCTCAAGCTGAGCGCAATCCGAGTTCAGCAGCAAAGTGTTTTGCTTTGACTGATGGAAGGGGTTTTGTCAAAATGTCTGCGATCATGTCTTCAGTGGGACAGTAGATAAGTCAAAGGGAGTCATTTTCAATGACCCATTGAATGAAATGATAGCAAATATTGATGTGTTTGGTTCAGGCATGATACTGGTGTTCCTGAGCTAAGGCAATCACAGACTTGTTGTCCGAAAATAGAGTGGTGGCTGTGGTGATGTCAACAATGTTACCAAAAACCTCAGAGATGAGGGAACAAATCCAAAGCTCTTCTTTGGCAGCATGTGTTGCAGCAACGTATTCTGCTTCAGTTGTTGATAATGCCACCATTTCTTGCTATTTTGAGTTCCATTTGATTGCCCGTCTTTCTGCTTCTTGACTCCCATCAGTGTCAACCCAGCCAGTCAATTCGCGTTCCGTTCTGCTGTAGGTGAGTCTGAGTTCCCTAGTACCTTTAAGATAACCAAAAACGCGTTTTACACCTTCATAATGGGCAATACCAGGGTTCTGAAGGAATTTGGAGAGTTTGGCTACTGCAAAGGTAATGTCGGGTCGAGTTCCGAGTGTGGCATACATCAGAGAGCCTACGCATTCTCTGTACTGAATGTTTTTCATTGTAGCGCGTTCTTCAGGTGTTTTGGGACATTGGTCGATAGAGAGGTTGATATGGGGGTCCATGGGGATGGAGACGGTTTTAAGGTCATCAAAGTGGAAGTGGTGGAGGATGGAATCAATATAGGAGGTTTGTGAGAGGGATAAGGTGTGTTCGTTACGATTTCTGCTAACCTTGAGACCTAACATCCAGTGAATAGAACCCATGTCAACAACTTGGACTTGAGATCTGATCTTTGATTTTACCTCGGCCATCAACTTTGTAGACAACATAGTGATTGTACAGTTGTCCACATGTACAGCCATCACAATCAGATCATTACCTTCGTGTTTATAGAACACTGCCTGATCGACACTACAACGTTTCAGCTGCAAAGTCTCTTCACAAATCCGTGTAAGTGTCTGATACCAATGTCAACCGCTCTGCTTCAAACTGTATATGGTTTTACACAATCGAAGGGTCTTTCTGGGGATTATTGGATAGCCAGGAGGTTGCCGTATGTATATAACCTCGTTGTCAGCTAGTTCCCCATTGAGGTAAGCACCCTTGATGTCGATTTGATCTATTTCAAGGTCGAGATGTGCAGCGATGGCTAGAATGACACAGAGTGCTGCTAATTGAGCAACAGGTGCGTGTGTGTCCCAGTAATTGACACCTTCAATCTGTGAGTACCCCTGTGCAACAAGACGTGTCTTGTATCGCTCAATTCTCCCTGCAGCATCCTTTTTTGCCTTAAACACCCATTTCAAGCCAGTTTCAGTGAGATTCTCAGGTTTGTCGATAAGTTCCCAAGTGCCAGTTTCATGGAGTTGGGCTAACTCTGCATCCATTGCTTCCCTCCACTGGCTTGCCTCAGGACTAGCGAGTGCTTCTTGCATGGTTTGGGGCTCAAGACCTTCTGCCAATGCAATTTCAGCAACACATATTCGTCCTCATCATCGGCAACCTGTGAAGTTCCATAAATGGCCGAGATCTTACCTGCAGCGACACGAGCAGCTTCACGTGTTGGTCTAAGTTTAGGCAAAGATACAGGGAGCGGAATTTGGGAAGGAGAGGGAGGATTTGGATTTGGTTTGATATCGGGTTTGGCTGAAGGGGTAAGCATATGATTACTAGAAGTTGCGGACTTGTCTGATTTCTTTTCCTCCCCCTCAAGTTCGACAACTTCTGGCCTAGAAAATGTCACAGATCATTCGACAGTGACTTTCCTCTTGCCAGGCCAATAAATCCGATTCCCCTGACTACTTTGATCAAAACCAACCCATCTACCTTCCATTGCTCGATAATCAAGCTTTGATTGCCTGATGACTTCCGGATTTTGATAGACCCAGCAAATGCAGCCTCAGATGTGAAGGTTTGATAAATTAGGGACCTTACCAGTAAGTGCTTCATATGGAGTTTTGCCACCTAATGCTTTTGTCAAAGTGCGGTTTTTGAGCCAGACAGCATGTGAAACAGCCTCACCCCATAACAATCTGGGGAGACCGCTGTCATGAAGCATCGCACAAACCTTTTCAAGTAGGATTCCATTCAAGCATTTGGCAACTCCATTTTCCTTGGGGGTGTCATGTACAGTGCATATATGTTCTGTACCATTGTTTATTGAATGCATCAGACAGGTACTCATCACCTGAGTCAGAGTGAAGGCACTTGATGGGTTTGTTGTATTGGGTACGACACCAGGCCTCATACTTCTTGTAGGCTTCAAAAGCCTCAGATTTCTTCTGCATAAGGTAAAGCTTGGTGCTGCGTTTGGCATCATTGGTAAAGGTGATGAAATAAGTGCGGTGATTGATTGTTTCAGTTCATGATGGTCCCCAGACATCTGAATGGATGACATCACCAAACTCGGTTGCTTGTTTTCCCTGGTGTTCTTTGGGTACTGATTGGCGCTTGGACTTGGCATATACACAGGATTTGCAAAAGAAAGGTTTGCCATCTGAATAGTGAGCAAGTTGAACTCCAGTGACAAAACCTTTAGACACGAGTTCACGGGCAAGGCGGGGAGAGAGGTGGCCTGCCATACGGTGGAACTCCATTTTGGTAAGTGTCTGAATTGCTGGGTTTGCTGAATCTAATTCCATAGAGTTGTGTATCACCCTGTATAGTCCTTTAGCGGAGCGTGGCACTGAACCGACCTTTGCTTTCATCAGGGGCTGAAATCTGACATTCTCCCTGACCGAATGTCAGAGAAAAACCAGTGTCGTCAAGATGGTGATATGACCAATTTTGGGCTAAAGCTATAAATTGATCTTTCAATACTCTACACTAGTATAAGCTTAATGATAAGAAATATCTAGAAATTGATAAGAATCGCAATAGCTTACGCTTGAGTTATGGCTATATGCTAGAGTGTTATCTATAGAGTTTCATACCATCAGAGTCTGGGTTAGCTATCACTTGAGATAAGGCTAAACTCATGAATCGGCTTATATCTAGCAGTACAAGTTGAGAGGCATGACTCTCTAAGGCTATCATATCAAACATGGCTATAATATTGAAGTCTAGTGGTTATAACTTGGTTTATATGCATAAACAGGTTGAAAGATTGAATGGAAGGATAATGCCAACCTTGGGGAGGTTAGGATGGGCCAGGAATTGAGTTTTGACAGACCCTGACAATGTCTAGGGCTGCCAGGCACCTGGATCGAAGGGATTCCAGAAAGATCTAGACAAAGCAATCAGAATAATCACTGTTCTAGAGCTTGATCGCTCCAAAGGCCTAGAGCTTGATCACTCCAAAGATCTAGAACTTGATCACTCCAAAGATCTAGAACTTGATCGCTCCAAAGATCTAGAACTTGATCGCTCCAAAGACCTAGAACTTGATTGCTTCAAAGATTCAGAGCTGATTGATAGGGAAACCAATTGATGGTCACATATGGTCAATCATCTTCAACAATATTCAAGGAACAGCTAGTAAGAGTAGGGAGAGCTTGAAGGGAGATCTAGAAAGAAACAGATAGGAGGAAAGATAATCTAGGCATTGATATGGATGACTGATGGTCTTGGCTCGGGTTCCTAGCGTCCAAATCAAGTAATCGGAGGTCTTGGAAGGTACCCAGTCTATTTTGAGAAGTCTTGGCATATGTATAAAAGGACAGGATTGTAGTGGTAGATTCTCAAGTTGTTGCCCTACCAGGAGTCTTAAGACACTCTCTATAGACAAGTGGTGTGGGTAGCATACTTCTTAGCCATTCTTGATTAATTATCTCGGGTTTTAGTCCCTTGAGTTGCGATTGAATGTGTTTAGACTTGTGATATATTGTTGATCTTGTGGATTTGACTTGATATTGGAAATTTGGACATATTGCTGTAACTTTTGACTTGTTATTCGAGTTTGGTGCATTGTGCACTTCATAGGATCTTGAAACATCACTATAAACATACACTCTTGGTGTCTAAACCCATCCCTTGGTCAATAGAAAGGCTACACTTCGCATTTCTAGAAATCAATACAGGTGGTGTTGGATATAGAAAGAAACCTTGCAGGCCTCTTTTCCAAAGTCTCACAACCTTGGAACTCATAGTGGTAGTGGTTGTCCTTATCTAGAAGTGTTCTGTCACACTGCTCTGTGTGTGTTGTCTCTCAGACACTTTCTATAAGTGTATCAACTAGCCCCAACCTTAGTATCTAGTCCATTACTAAGTTTGTTCCTTTCAACGGCTGACAGAAATAAGAGTATAACCGATTTAAGGTGAGTATAAAACCTTGGTAACTCGCATCTTGGAGGCATCCATACCATTAGGTACCTCGATCACCATCTCACCAATTCCCGTAGCCTGGAACTCCTGCTTATTAGCAGCCTTGAACATTCGAGGTGGAATTGATTCGAAATTCTGTATTTTGTCTCGATACAGAGACATGTGCTGAGTGCATCCAGAGTCATAGAGTTCAGCACGTACTGACAATTTTATAGGCTCGGCTGGAATTTCATCATCAGCTACAGCCCCAACAATGTCCTCCTGGGAAAACGAATTATCCTGAGGGCCCGCTGTGAACATGGGGTTAACATCGTCATCAGAATCACTGTCAGAGACTTCTACCAAGGTAGGCAAGTCTAACGTTATGTCAGACTGATCAGAACCATCCCATAGGCTCTCAAGATCATCCAGAACATCATCACTGCTCCAATCAGCAATGGACCCCTCACTTTCAGAGCTATCAGCATCCAAGGTGAGATTTGGGAGCATTTCCAACTGTTAAAAAGCGATCTGACATCAGAAAGATCATATCCAGATGACGAAGAGCACTCAATAGCAGCCCAGATTCCGTCATCCTCTTCAACTACTGCTTGCGCAGTTCCGGAAGTACTCCTTCCGTTTGTGGTACCCTTCCTCCCACTATTCTCTGGTTTGGGGCTTGGGCACTGACTTTTAACATGGCCCTTTCCTCTGCAATTCCCGCAAACCTTTTGTAGCCTTCCCTTCCCAGTGTTAGACTTCCCACCTGTTGAGTTTCCAGCAATTACTGAAAGTGCAACACTGGTATCTTCTTTTGGTTTTGACGATGTAACCGAGCTCTTTGATTTGAGCGCTTGCTGGCAGTCCCATTCTTCTCCGGCTAGAGTCATCAGGTAGGTTGGATCCATGACAACTTGTGTAGATGCAGATATGCCGGAAGTGATGGTAAGTGATGCCGATGAACCTGCAGCAGCAGCACGAGCAAGGTTCGCAGCAACAAGAGCAGCTTTGGCTGAGGCGGTAACAGTGGAAAGGTATTTCTGGTAGTATTCGGGGATTGAGCCTATAACACGTGTGACTCTGTTGGTTTAATGCCGATAGCAATCAACTCCTTGTACTTAGCTCGCAAAGCCTTGAAGTGATCGTATCGCGAGAACACCTCATGTTGTCAAATTCGGCTTGCTTGGCAGCTACAATGTGCGAGCTGAGTGCAGTAAATTTCTCCTCAATCCTGGACCACTGATCTGCGACTGTTGGTGAGTCAACAAGGTCATCAAGAGTTTTGTCTTCGATTTTCTGAGCAAGATAGTTGTGTGCGTTGTTCTCCTTTTTTGTCCAATCATTAAAGTCATCGACTTGATCTGGTGTACTGGCAGCAGTGAGAGCTGCTGGTTTAGAACTAGTACCATCAAAGTGATTGTCCAATTGTTTTGCTGTCATAGCTAGCAAAAATCTAGTCTTGAATATGCGATAATTCGTACCATCAACAGCAAGTTTGGGAATACTGCTGCTGAGGGCAGAGATTTTGGCTGTGACGGTGGTGGACATGATGGACTCAAAGGTAAAAAAAGTGAGTGGTAGATGCGGGGCCCAATAACCTGTTGAAACTATACTCGAGAGAGTAGAACAGACTGCCATTCAAAGGTAATACAATGCGCATTAAATACTAAAGACCGTTCATGACTATATAAGTAAATATAATGAAAAGGAACTTAAAAGGTCAAGTACAAAGTGATGAGTGATGAATATCGATGAATGGTGGCTTAAAGTAAATACCCTGTATAGTAAATGGGCACGATGGCTTGCATGTATCAATTTCTGACAAGGTGTTAGTGCTACAGACAGTGATGCAGCGCAAACAGAACACTGGAACACTGTTGATGTTGTGAGCAGGAAGCTGGAGGAAGTCAACATACACTTATGTTCAAGATTTGACTGTGAGCTGGGCTATAACCGACCAGATACTGCACTGTCATCACCAAGTCAACAGCTGTGGAAGCAGGTGAGTGTACTGCAGACAGAACTTACCGAGGTGGTGATAGTTGAGCGCGCAAGAATCAGTTCTTCAGATGATCAACAGACCCGCCCTGAGCGTGTTGGGGCACTTCATTGCTGATCCTACTCAATTCAATGCTTCCTGGTGCATTGGCATTCCAGCGCTTTTGGCGGTGCTCACAGAAGAGAGGTTGGAAGGGGGGGAATACAGCTGTGAAACAGTAGAGATAGCATCTTGGTTGCATCAGCGCGCCACATCAATTCTGCAGGGTTTGATGAAATACAAGGAAGTGCCAAATGAGGAAGTGCCTACAAGGAAGTGCTGAAGCAATGGGAAAGCAACAGGCAGGAGACAAGTGGGGAATTGGTAAGCAGGATACAGACATCAGCGACGGACACTGACGAAGAATTGACAGAGTGGGGACCGGCCAGAGTATCCAAGGCTGGCGCATGATCAAAAGAAGGGATCAGAAAACAACCGTGGTGCGAAATGCTCGAACTTCTATTCGAAGTATGGGGAGAAGAGGCTGACTGGCGGGTTGATGGTTGTGTGGTGTACTCATAGCATAAGTTATGGTTTCCACTGCATCACAAAGGGTGAAGGGCGAGATGACGTCTTTTCGGCATTGATCACTAGGTGGCCAAAAGCGCCAAAGACCATTGTGTATGACTTTGCTTGCACATTGGGACCACATTGTATGATCTGCAAGCCTGAATTCTTCGCTGATACATTGTTTGTTATTGATGGTTTCCATGCAAAAGGCCACACAAAGTGTTTGGATGCTGCGTTTCTAAGGACGTATGCAAGAATGGACCTGCATTTGGAAGGCCTAAACTTGAGTGCTGCGGAATGTGGAAATGGGGGAATGGGGAGGATTAGGAAGTCGGTGAGCTATATGGGACAAGAGCGAGCCATTCATTTCACAAGAGTTTTTTTAAGTGTCTGGAATTGCTTGAAGACGAGGAAGATGTTGAGATTGGATTAAATTACAGTGGGGTTGTAACAGGGCAAGCTAGACATACATCAGTGAAGTGACAGTGCAAAACTTATGATTCACTCACTAAATGTTCGTGCACATCAACATGGTGAACGTGCGACCCAACCTGGGTGCCAATAAATATGGTGAGAAGCCAGCTGCTAGCACATGGTCATGCATCACCCTAAATTAGGTATAATGTGAGGGGTCACTGGAAATCCGTATTCAGTGACCGCTCACATTCCATTGAGTGGAGGATTCACTGTGATATGTAGGTGAGGACTCACTGTGATGTTCTTTGATAGTGTTAGGTAGCTGTTAGGTGCCATGCAAGGAACTGGGTGGTACATCAGCAAACACTATATATAAGTGATGCGCTTCTGCACATCAGGTGCCTGAACTCCGGTCCGGATGACTAATCCGGAGCCTCGGAATAGACTTGAGACCTTAGGGGCCTCAGGGAATGACTAGAAGCACAGCACACAAGACGATTTCAAGTCTGACTACTACAAAACTGAGAGGAACTATTTATACTACTACTGGAATAACTCCGGAGGCTTACATAAGGGTCATGGGGCCTATGCAGAGTAAATACGGAACAATAGAAGACATACATGGGGTAGTAATATCAGTAAGCAGTATCAGATGACAAGGGTAAGTAATAGAAATGATAAAAGATGATCCAGAAACATCCCCTGATGTTCCTGAGTGGTCCGAAATAGATTCCAATCGGATCCGGACCGGACCGAGGTAATCCCAAAGCGGAAACTCGGAAAACCTCGGAAAACTCGGAGGCTGCAAGGGATTGGCATGGTGCATAACAGTAGCCATCCTTCAGGTAAGGAAGGGTGGAAGACGGTCGATCTACATCTCAGAAGGGGTAAAGAGTACCCTGATTTCATTAGACGGGGAATGATAGCTACCTTATGGTCAGATAGTGAGCCATCACTTACTGTTCCGTAAACCAACCTACTTTCGGCATGGTGACCGACTACCAAGTGTTTGCTGGAGCTTATCATGACAGTTCACTGCTGGCTTTATCTGCAGCTATGGAGAACTAGTTAGTTCTCCATTGGTGATCAACCTCCATTCCTTCTGTCGACGACATGGTGAAGACTCACTGTTATTTCCCTTGAGGGCGAATGGCAACCGGTCTGAGGAAAACGAGTGTATTCTTGGAATGGCTATGAATTACAGTGGGTGCGGTAAACAGGGATGGGTACCTACCTACAATGCATTAAGTGAGTTGTCACTGAATATTTGCACATGCCTTCAAGGTGACGAGTCTCATTACATGTATTGGTCAGTGACAGACAACCACTCAGGTTGTATAAGGTGACCCTTTGCCAGCTGTTGCGATGATGGCAAATGTGGGGACTCACTGTGATCTTACTTCATGGTAAACAACGACCACTTTGTACAGAACAGGTGAGGAGTCAAGGTTTTGGCTGATCCACAGAATGGCTATGTATCACAGTGGGTGCGGTAAACAGGGATGGGTACCCACCTATCATGCATTAAGTGAGTCGTCACTTAAAATTGCACATCCCTCCAGGGTGACAAGTCTCATTGTGCATATCGGATGGTGAGAGCCAGCCGCTCACATCGTATAAGGTGACCCTTTACCAGCTGTTGCGATAATTGCACAGGTGGGGACTCACTGCAACTGTGTACAAAGGTAAGGGGTTACTCCTACTTTAACACCGGGTGAGGAACCACCTTACAGACTAACCATGGAACAGTGAAGTGTCACTGCAGCAGCATTATATAGAGAATGTTTGGGACTTAACTATGCAGTGGTGAGCCATCACTCTGTGTTCTAACTGGACTCAATCCATTGCTAGTGCCTGAGCACTGCCCTTGGCTGAATCAGTGACCCCTCACTGTCCCCAGCAGAATGCGGATTGGTTATGGTCAACTAAAGATGGCATTCATGGTGAGGGAACACTGATCTGGATTGATAGCTACAACTTGTATTCTAGGTAACTGATTTCGAGAAAGTAACACTACGGTTCTCAGACATTTGGGTGAGGACCCTTACCTCAGTGATTGAGTACCAGTACTCGCAACATCAGTGTGGGAGAACTGGATTGGTGTTTGTTTGGCCTGTATACAGTATGTGTTTGAACTGTATATGGGTCTTGCTGGTACCAGTTTGAGCCCAATGCCTATCCGCAGAGTTTGCTACTCATGCAGCTTTCTAGTTAAATTTGTTGATGCCTTCCAAACCATGGTCTTACTGGTTCTAGCCAAGGGTTAGCTGAACAGATCTGCATACATACTCATCCCCTATGCGAGTCAAGGACAGAGGAGTGACTCGATGATGACCAACTCTCAGAAGGTTGTTAAGGCTGATCTGATTGCCACCTTAAAGATCCGGAATTTCTATAGCTGAAATGCTAGAAAGCACTTAGTACTAGTATATATACACTGCATTCAGACCTGATGTAGATGAAGCCTTGCTTATGCAAGCCTATGTTGGCTGACATTATGTCTACATGTGTCTACTACTGAAGGTCTACATCAGGCTATGTATAGGCAGGGACATGGGTGCAGGTAACCCACACAGGTAGGGGTATATACACACTGCACAGTCAGAATGTTGCATACTGACCCTTGCACACTGCAGTTTACCATGCACAGTCAGTAGAGCTATACACACTGGCTAATAAGTTACATAGTGACTTAGATAAATTGGGCATTGCTTAAGTAAGACATTGGCATGTCATAAGCAGACAAAAGCTATTAATAATTTGTCATTGAAAAATCACATCACACTCAGATATTCTTTTACCAAGTCCCTCATATGATATGTAATCAAGGTTTCAAAGTAACATATCTGCTGCCTATAGAGTGGGTGGCCCTGTCTATTCAGCAGACTACACAGATTCTAAGTATAAATAAATATAAATAGAAGTAAATAGACTGACAAAATCATGAAAATCAGGCAAAATAATGTAAGAATTGATAGATCACATGACCTTATTTTGTCTTTGTTTACCACTTGTAAATAAATATAAGTAGCCATGATGTAGACAATTCAGGATATGTAATTTGTTTGCTGAGATAAGCTGAAACAGGCTGGTAAATGAGCAAATAGACATGCCCATATCTGGAAGGTCAGTTGTGAAAATTTGTAGACCTAGGTTTTTCAATGCAATTTCAACTGTATAGTTGGTGGGAGATGGAAATGCCTTTTTTGGCAAGATATAGACAGGTGACTGTGCTAACTTTAGAATCATATGGACCTAGGTTGTGATTTCAACTGTGGACATGAAGTTGTTTACAAAAATAGACCCATTTTCACTTTCTATAGGCTTCTATAGGCTTGTACACACTTGTGTTCAATTTTTAGGGCTGGTCTATAGATACTCAATACAGTCTATTTTTATAAGCAACTTCATGTCCACAGTTGAAATTACAAACCTAGGTAAAAATTTTCAGCAGATATTAAAGTTAGCATAGTCACCTGTCTATATCTTGTTAAAAAAGGCATCACCATCTCTCACCAACTATATAGTTGAAATTGCAGCCTCAAAAAACCTAGGTTCACAAATTTTCACTTTCTTATATAACTGACCTTCCGGATATGGGCATGTTTATTTGCTCATTTACTAGCCTGTTTCAGCTTATCTCGACAAACAAATTACATATCCTGAATTGTCTACATCATGACAGCTGAGTTTCAACTGAATTAAATGCTGTTGACTCAGAGGTCTCATTCAGTCGATTATGAAACTCATCCATCTTTTTATAACTCTGCTCTTACTTCCACTGGGTATGGCCCACCCTTCCTACATTCCTTACTAACTCTAAAATAGTCTTACTGCACTCTGAAAGCTTCGCTTGTATTTTTGAGTGCATCAGATCTATTTTCAAGTTTGGAACTCAGTCCACAGAGCTCCTTATATTTTTGCTTCACTCACCCGCCCATCCCTTATAACATTCTTTATACAATAGTTACAGTCACAATGGTTGTTTTATGTCGATTCTGTGTCGATTCACCAGTCAATTCGAAAGCCAATTCTGATGGCCCAGAATCAACAGAATCATCAAAGTGACTCTGGACTCACTTCAACAATTCTGTCAATTCTGCAAAAGCGATTCTGTGCTTGGGTCCGTTGATCCCGTTTCAGAATCGATGCAAAGCTGCTTTCAGAATGGCATGCAAAAAATCGATGTTGGTCACAGTAATGCCACTTCTGGTGGATTCTGGTTACCTGAATCGACTCTAGAATCAACTTCAGAATTGTGGCCGTTCCTTCAATTGTGACTATAACTAATATTTCAGTGCATAGTCCAGTTCCTTGTACTCTGAGTCATAGCCTACCTCTCATCACATTAGCATTCAACAAAGCCATCCTGTATGGCATGCAATACTTGCTACCCTCAGCATCCAAAACAGCAGTAGCCCTTGAGCCAAACTGAACCCAAAGTCCAGTCCTAGGTTCGACTAAAAAGGGGACTGAACCGGACTTTGCCAAGTCCAACACTAGCTGCTCAGTTATTATTATTATTATTACCTCGGACCTTGTGTCAGCGATGTTGATATTATGAAACATTAGACATAGTATGATCATCCATACACATTGTAGCCACATATTGATGTATCAATGAATTAGAGTCCTGTGGGTGTGCAGCAGATGCTGCAATATCAGCTTGTCACTGTGCTTGATGATCTTTTGATCACACAGAACACACTCCATGCCATAAATTTGCAGGGCTGTGGCCTTCTGAGATCACATTCGATATCACTCTGAGACAGTTGTTGGGCAGCTTTGATGATTGGCCAATTGATACTGTGGAATTGCTCTTGTTGACAGCAAGATATATATGGCAACCAAACCCAAGCAAAGCCCTTCAATGAATGAGGAGTAGATCAGAATGATAGAGTCCAAACCATACACGGATGCTATCCTGGACCAGTTTCAAACTTGATGTATCCTTACCCTCAACAGCCTGAGGACTGACATCACGAGTCCTATTTATAGGATCATTGTTTTACTGAGGCAGCTTGGCTGGCAAGCACCCATTAAGCACCCAATCAAAATGTAGGGTTTCACCAATTATCAACCGAGTCCATCAGGCTGATGGGACCCCGCCCTTGCACGCAAGGGTAAAGGGCCTGTATACCACCTGCTAGTCCTTTCTTTGCTTCTTGTGCCTGTTTCTAGGTTCCAAGTTTATAGTGTATTAAGTTAAATAATATCTGATTCACTGTGTACATCTTCATATTCATCTTCTCTAATTATGGTCCTGCTGCTATTAATGTGTTGTTCCCATCCATTTCTACTCTCTATCCACTGCTTGCTGTCCCCGTCAGTGTGGAATACCAAAGTAAGTCTTGCCCTGTAGTGCATGTTGAAATGTGTGATTTTGGCTGAAGGAAACATCAGAATGTCCCCTGTGAAGCATAGTCCTGGCTTGAACAGAATCAAGTCCCCACCTTCCCAATCGCCAAGGAACAGTAGCACACACATGTTTTGAGCATTGAGCTGGTCACGATGTGCTTTGGTACATGCTCAGAAGTTCAGTACAAAACCCCCAAAGGGTGCAACACTGGCTTGGTGATGAAACAGGAGCAATTCTGCGTATGACAACAAGTATTTGTACTCTTCGGGTAGATGTTGTCTCATCTGTCTTGTGTTAGCATGCTGTGTATGTGGCCTGTTGTTATTCACCTCGACACTAATAGCTTCTGTCACATCCTCTAGCATTTCACATATCACCTTGTATTCGTCTTTGAATGTACTGAGTTCTTTTGATGGGTATGGTGTTCTCTGGTGGTGGTTCACTTTTCCCTTCACGGTCTTCCTCAGTTTGTTTGGGTGAACATTGGGTGGAGCCCCATCACCCTTCAGACTGTTATTATGTATCATGCACTGTGATATATAGATGCTTAGTCTGTTTTGATATGTTCAGTTTTTTAATGATCTTGGATCTGCTTCCTCTTCTCTCTCTGTGCCTGTGGACCATTGACATTCATCCTTGTACAGCTGTATAGACATACCTGCTTGTTTGGAGCGCAAAATTCAGGTAGGATAACGTGGACCGGAATTGGTTTATCCCAGTTGATTTATCGATTTTATAGCATTGTAATCCTGCTAGCATCAACTCCGGATCTGTGTCTCACTCGCAGTCCTCTATCTCCTCCTTTGTAAGCAGTACGGAAGGTGTTTGATTCTCTTTGATCTGCATGACTAGTTTATCTTGGTTCTTCTTGGTGTTAATGTTACACATTCTGGCCAGAAGACATTGTGACGATCAGTCCAATGGTGGAGCACATTTTGGGTCATGTATCCACATACTCCTGTTGAGGTTGTTACAACACATATAAGTGGCTATCGATGTACTCAGGTACTTTGTCTTCTATTTGGTGCATTGCTACTTCTTTGCAGTGAAAGGGAACCTCATCGTGCAGTGACAGGAAAATGAGGTGAGCCAACTACGCTACTAAGAATGAACTGCCTAAGCGAAGGAGGCGAGGTAACTAAACCACAACCAAACAACCCAACACAAAAGGTAGCACTCTCTAAGTACCGCCCTGATGCTTCTTCTAGTTAACAGAGATGTTCTATCCCCTTGTAAGTACATGAGACCGCTTTAACTACAAAAGAGACACGCTTCGAGTTGACTTAATGCGAACTGTGAGGTTTCGTTTAAGATCATTAGGTAAGACCTAAGAGTTGCGGGTGAGACTCTGATTAAGAAATCTCAGGGGTCACTGTGCAAAACAATGAGGGAGGGTGTTCTTAAGAATGAGCCCTGCGATCGGCCTATCCGATACCGTGACTTTCCTAGTCCTGTTTTCTAAGCACTCTCCCAACTCTAGATGACTCAGTGGACCATGTGGTACACCAACGCTGACAAATGCGATGCTGGATCAGGTGTTTCCGATAGTCTAGAGAACGCCTTTCAACTTTCTTTCCTCCTTCCCCTAGACTCAATCACGTGATTATCGTGAATCATAGCCGTAGTACAGTTCTTAGTACTAGACATGAATTCCTGAGAGTTCAACTCATCTAGGATCATCAATGACACCAATTAACTATACTAGCCATGTTTAAGTACAACCGAACTCAGTTATACAGCCTAGTCTTGAGCAAAGACAGCCGCAAACGAGTTTCAAAGCCTAGATGCGTACTCAGTCACCAAGTCTAGAAGTAACGCCAGACTATAGATGAGTTAATAGACACATCTCGACTCTCTAGTCAAACTTATGTTGATAACATCGCCAGTTTATAAGCTTAGCTGCAAAACTGGCATATCAGCGCGTAACAGAATGCAAGTAGTCTATGTGCTGGTCTGTAGGGATTGAATGCAAGCAAAAATTGGTCTATAGGAATTGAATGCAAGCCTATGTAGAGTCTATATAGACTAAATACTGGTCTGTATAGGTGTTGAGGGCTGGTCTAGACCAGTGTATAGGCACTGAATACAAGCCTATAGAATGTGAACATGGGTTTATTTTTATAGGCAATTTCATGTCCTATAAATGCCACAGTTGAAATCACAGCACTCAAAAGTAGATTCTAAAATTAGCATAGTCACCTGTTTATATCTTGCCAAAGGCAATTCCATCTCCTGCCAACTATACAGTTGAAATTGCAGCCTAAAAAAACCTAGGTTCACAAATTTTCACTTTTTTATACAACTGACCTTCCAGATATAGGCATGTTTATTTGCTCATTTCCCAGTCCATTTCAGCTTATCTCAGCAAACAAATTACATATTCTGAATCATCTACCTCATGGCTACTTATTTACAACTAATAAACAAGGTCAAATAAGGTCATGTGATCTGTTAGTGATGACCAATAAAATTCTCATGGTCAGACTGTCATTCCCACCATCTACATTATTTTTCCTGATTTTTGTGATTTTTGCCAGTTTGTTTACATCTGTTTATAATTATTCATAATAATGATGTTTTTTATATTCAGAACTGCCAGAAATGGCAAGGCTGTAGAAATGCCATGGTCATGTGCTACATTGCATCTCACAAATTTGAAGTCCTCCTTTAATGAAGGATTTCACAGAGTATAGGCCTTTTAAGCCTAACTATTCAAATTAGACCTGGTAACCAGCTGTTTGTGGGACGCAGGTGTATGAGAGGTGTGGAGCTATCATTTGAGGCCAAATCAAAATGAGTCCAAGGTAGCAGGTTGACAATATCAATATGCATAAGAGTGGTGTAGTGCCATTATTGTCAGCCAAATTGAAATCAATACCTTTCTGCTCAAGTAGCAGTTTGACAATATTAACATGGCCATTTTAAGTGGCACATATGAGTGGTGTGGAGCCATCTTTTCTAGCTGAATTGAAATCAATCCTTTCTGCTCAAGTAGCAGTTTGACAATGTCAACATGGCCATTTTGAGCAGCACATAAGAGTGGTTTGGAGCCATCAATGTGAGCTAAATTGAAATCAATTCCATTCTGCTCAAGTAACAGTTTGACAATGTCAACATGGCCATTTTGGGCAGCACATAAGAGTGATCAATGTCAGCTAAATTGAAATCAATTCCTTTCTGCTCAAGTAGCAGTCAACATAGAGCACATAAGAGTGGAGTCCAGCCATCATTGCCAGCCAAATTGAAATCAATTCCTTTCTGCTCGAGTAGCAGTTTGACAATGTCAACATGGCCATTTTGAGCACCACATGAGAGTGGTGTGTAGCCATCAATGTGAACTAAATTGAAATCAATTCCTTTCTGCTTTTGGCAATGTCAACATGGCCATTTTGAATAGTGGTGTGGAGCCATCAATGTGAGCTAAATTGAAATCGATTCCTTTCTGCTCAAGTAGCAGTTTGACAATGTTAACTTGGCTATTTTGAACAGCACATAAGAGTGGTGTGTTACCATCTTTGTCAGCCAAATTGAAATCAATTCCTTTCTGCTCAAGTAGCAGTTTAACAATGTCAACATGGCCATTACCAGCAGCACATAAAAGTGGTGTCAAGCCATAATTGTCAGCCAAATTGAAATCAACTCCCTTCTGCTCAAGTAGCAGTTTGACAATGTATTCTCAGCAGCAACCAGCAGTGCTGTGCCTCCTGTGAATTGAGATCATTTGTTTGCACTGAGCATAAAAGTTGGATCAACAACAAGCATGTGAACTCTGCATGATGTTAGCACAAGGCTCATTTTCCCAATCAACTGTTCATTAGACATGCTATATGTTGCAAGTGGAAGAGAGTTTACAATCAGAATCAGAACCAATACCAGAACACAAAAAAATGACTTAGGCATCTGTCTAAGTCAGCCTGTGATCTCTATATCAGCTTCAGATGACTAGATCAACCTCAGGTTTGTTGAGAGTGTTCAAGTTGTGACACTATGTCACTTATGTGTCTGACATAAACACTGACATTATACACTATCAACCAATAGGAAAGATATGGAGGATTACATATATTCCTCAGTTATTCCATCCAATAGCCTGGGAATATGCTTACTGTTCACAGTAGATCAGAGGTAGCCCTGTTGGCTGAATTATATACGCACGGACCAAGTAGTTGGTATATTAGTACTAGGGATAATTTGAGTACTTAGTTGCTTTGCTCTTAGCTTGACCTCAAATGCAAGTCTAAATGTGCCATCCTAACAGAATGGAGGCAGCTGTTTACCCAGTTACCACCAGTGTGCATCATGGGAATGCCTGCTAGTGTCCCCTGATTCATCAAGGTTTGGCAGGCTGCCAAGCTCAAACTCTGGTCAACCTAACCCCCCCAAAAAAGTATCTAGATATACAATATACCATTATATCTATACTCAAGTCTGATATTGCATAAGTAGAGGTAAACTAACTCACCATACATGGCAGCATCAGAAATCAAACTTGAGAATGTTAGATTGTACACAAAGGTGGCCAGTTTGGCCAGTTTTGACAGACCATTGTGAGCTCAAATCTTAATCAAATGATACAAATGAAGACACTATTTTTCAAGTATTTTCTTGCTATGACCTCAAAATGATTTCTCAAGAGCAAAAGAGATAATCAAAGATATATAAATTGAAGACTATTGAAAATTGGTAGTTCAGCCTTTATCTGGAAAAGCAATTGGATTCAGCATGGGGACAAAGCTCTATCTCAACTTTTCTCTGAGATTTATCTGGTGAAGAAGAAACAGATTCACAGGTTCATGGCTGCATGCTGACATGGTCATTTGCAGCAGTACATGGAAGTGATGTGGAGCCATCATTGTGGAAATCAATTAGTTTTCTGCTCAAGTAGCAGTTTGACAATGTCACCATGGCCATTTACAGCAGCACATAAGAGTGGAGTCCAGCCATCATTGCCAGCCAAATTGAAATCAATTCCTTTCTGCGCAAGTAGCAGTTTGACAATGTCAACATGGCCCTTTCGAGCAGCATATAAGAGTGGAGTCCAGCCATTATTGCCAGCCAAATTGAAATCAATTCCTTTCTGCTCAAGTAGCAGTTTGACAATGTCAACATGGCCATTTCGAGCAGCACATAAGAGTGGAGTCCAGCCATCATTGCTGGCCAAATTGAAATCAATTCCTTTCTGCTCAAGTAGCAGTTTGACAATGTCAACATGGCCCTTTTGAGCAGCATATAAGAGTGAAGTCCAGCCATTATTGCCAGCCAAATTGAAATCAATTCTTTTCTGCTCAAGTAGCAGTTTGACAATGTCAACATGGCCATTTTCAACAGCCCATAAGAGTGGAGTCCAGCCATCATGGCCAGCCAGATTGAAATCAATTCCTTTCTGCTCAAGTAGCAGTTTGACGATGTCAACACAGCCATTTCAAGCAGCCCATAAGAGTGGTGTGGAGCCATCTTTTTTAGCTAAATTGAAATCAATTCCTTTCTGCTCAAGTAGCAGTTTGCCAATGTCAACATGGCCATTTTGAGCAGCCCATAAGAGTGGTGTGGAGCCATCTTTTTGAGCCAAATTGAAATTAATTCCTTTCTGCTCAAGTAGCAGTTTGAGAATGTCAACATGGCCATTTTCAGCAGCACATAAGAGGGGAGTCCAGCCATCATTGCCAGCCAAATTGAAATGAATTCCTTTCTGCTCAAGTAGCAGTTTGACAATGTCAACATGGCCATCTCGAGCAGCACATATGAGTGGTGTGGAGCCATCTTTTTTAGCCAAATTGAAATCAATTTCTTTCTGCTCAAGTAGCAGTTTGAGAATGTCAATGCGGCCATTTTGAGCAGCCCATAAGAGTGGTGTGGAGCCATCTTTTTTAGCCGAATTGAAATCAATCCCCTTCTGCTCAAGTAGCAGTTTGAGAATGTCAACATGGCCATTTTCAGCAGCACATAAGAGGGGAGTCCAGCCATCATTGCCAGCCAAATTGAAATCAATTCCTTTCTGCTGAAGTAGCAGTTTGACAATGTCAACATGGCCATTTTGAGTAGCACATAAGAGTGGAGTCCAGCCATCACTGCCAGCCAAATTGAAATGAATTCCTTTCTGCTCAAGTAGCAGTTTGACAATGTCAACATGGCCCTTTTGAGCAGCATATAAGAGTGCAGTCCAGCCATCATTGCCAGCTAAATTGAAATGAATTCCTTTCTGCTCAAGTAGCAGTTTGACAATGTCAACATGGCCATTTTCAGCAGCATATAAGAGTGGTGTGGAGCCATCTTTTTTAGCTAAATTGAAATCAATTCCTTTCTGCTCAAGTAGCAGTTTGACAATGCCAACATGGCCATTTTGAGCAGCAGATGAGAGTGGTGTGGAGCCATCTTTTTTAGCCAAATTGAAATCAATTCCTTTCTGCTCAAGTAGCAGTCTGACAATGTCAACATGGCCATTTACAGCAGCACATAAGAGTGGAGTCCAGCCATCATTGGCAGCCAAATTGAAATCAATTCCTCTCTGCTCAAGTAGCAGTTTGAGAATGTCAACATGGCCATTTTCAGCAGCACATAAGAGGGGAGTCCAGCCATCATTGGCAGTCAAATTGAAATCAATTCCTTTCTGCTCAAGTAGCAGTTTGACAATGTCAACATGGCCATTCACAGCAGCACATAAGAGTGGAGTCCAGCCATCATTGCCAGCCAAATTGAAATCAATTCCGTTGTGCTCAAGTAGCAATTTGACAATGTCAACATGGCCCTTTCGAGCAGCATATAAGAGTGGAGTCCAGCCATCATTGCCAGCAAAATTGAAATGAATTCCTTTCTGCTCAAGTAGCAGTTTGACAATGTCACCATGGCCATTTTCAGCAGCATATAAGAGTGGTGTGGAGCCACCTTTTTGAGCCAAATTGAAATGAATTCCTTTCTGCTCAAGTAGCAATTTGACAATGTCAACATGGCCATTTCGAGCAGCACATAAGAGTGGTGTGGAGCCATCATTGCCAGCCAAATTGAAATCAATCCCTTTCTGCTCAAGTAGCAGTTTGACAATGTCAACATAGCAGCCCATAAGAGTGGTGTGGAGCCATCTTTTTGAGCCAAATTGAAATCAATTCCTTTCTGCTCAAGTAGCAGTTTGACAATGTCAACATGGCCATTTCGAGCAGCCCATAAGAGTGGAGTCCAGCCATCATTGGCAGCCAAACTGAAATTAATTCCTTTCTGCTCAAGTAGCAGTTTGACAATGTCAACATGGCCATCTCGAGCAGCACATAAGAGTGGAGTCCAGCCATCATTGGCAGCCAAATTGAAATCAATTCCTTTCTGCTCAAGTAGCAGTTTGACAATGCCAACATGGCCATTTTCAGTAGCATATAAGAGTAGTGTGGAGCCATCATTGGGAGCCAAATTGAAATCAATTGCTTTCTGCCCAAGTAGCGGCTTGACAATGCCAACATGGCCATTTTCAGCAGCATATAGGAGTGCTGTGGAGCCATAATTGCTAGCCAAATTGAAATCAATGCCTTTCTGCTTAAGTAGCAGCTTGACAATGTTAACATGGCCATTTACAGCAGCCCATAAGAGTGGAGTCCAGCCATCATTGCCAGCCAAATTGAAATCAATTCCTTTCTGCTCAAGTAGCAGTTTCACAATGCCAACATGGCCATTTCGAGCAGCCCATAAGAGTGGAGTCCAGCCATCATTGGCAGCCAAATTGAAATGAATTCCTTTCTGCTCAAGTAGCAGTTTGACAATGTCAACATGGCCATTTAGAGCAGCCCATAAGAGTGGTGTGGAGCCATCTTTTTTAGCCAAATTGAAATCAATTCCTTTCTGCTCAAGTAGCAGTTTGCCAATGTCAGCATAGCCATTTTGAGCAGCACATAACAGTGGTGTCCAGCTGTCATTGTCAGCCAAATTGAAATCAATTCCTTTCTGCTCAAGTAGCAGTTTGACAATGTCAACATGGCCATTTTGAGCAGCATATAAGAGTGGTGTGGTGCCATCTTTTTGAGCCAAATTGAAATCAATTCCTTTCTGCTCAAGTAGCAGTTTGACGATGTCAACATGGCCATCTCGAGCAGCACATAAGAGTGGTGTGGAGCCCTCATTCTCAGCCAAATTGAAATCAATTCCTTTCTGCTCAAGTAGCAGTCTGACAATGTCAACATGGCCATTTTCTGCAGCCTGCAAGAGTGGTGTGCCTCCTTCTTTATCCTGTGAATTGAGATCATTTGTTTGCCCTGAGCATAAAAGTTGATTCAAGATATTGACCAGTCCAAAATATGCAACTTCATGCAAGGGTGAAAACATATATCTCCTATGCCACTTATTCATGCACACTTCTACTGCATTTGAAAACTTTTTGCTTTGCAGAAATTCACATGCTTTTGCAATAATCTGTTTATCTTCTTTTTGAATTATATGATAACCCCAGTTCTCAGCTGCATAGCCAAAGAATGGATAAAGGTCTCTGCCTTCCATGTACCGCTGCATACCCTCTTTGCTTCCCATAGCATGAAAGTTCAGGTAAGCTAAAGTTGTCTCTGCAAGCATGTAGTGGCCAGTTGGAAAAAGAATAGCAGAGTTTGCAATCAGGTACTCCTCCAATGTAAAGTGGACAAAGTGAACAGTCTCTGAACTTGAATGAGTTATAATCAGACCAGCCATTGAGTCCACTAGGGATAACTGTGGAAGATCTTCCTCTGGATTCAGGTCATCACAATCTGGGTCAATAGAAAGAGCATATTGCAACTCTTCTATTGTAAGTGGGCGCATGGAGAGCAGTATCCACTGAAGGACTTTCATCCCATATTCTGTGTTCTGCTCCATGATCCGCTCAAGCATGGTCTTATAAGACCCTGCAAGATTTAGTGAGAGATTTTCCAATGCCTTTCTTCTTTGACCTATAGTAGCTTTGCTGAGGACTAGTTGAATATTTAGTGAGGCAAGTAAGAAGCTGAAATAAGTTTGTTAATATATATAAGATTCAGAGTTGTATTACACTTACGTGGATGTCTCTCCTGCAAGACATTCAAAGATAGTGTCACAGAGATCAGTTTTCATTGCACGTGGAGTGGAGTCTTTTCTGAGCTCATGCTCAAGAAAAGAATGAATGTCAACCAAATTGGATATAGTGGTGATGGGAAAGAACTGGACATCTGTTCCAATAGTATCCTTGACACTTGCTTCTACAACAGGTCAACCAGTCAAGAAAACATGAAAGATGCAATGTTTGCATATCATGGACAATGAATGCAAGAATGCATCTTTTTCCTTCTGCTCAAGTTCATCTAAAGCATCTGCACAAAGCCAAATCACTTTGAACTGGCTGGATGTGGCTACTTTAGTGAGAAGCTCCATAGTGAGTTTATGTGTTAGAGTTTGGCCATGTGTATACTGGTATTGCAGTTGTTTAACCACTTCAGATTCTGGACCAAGATGTGTTATGAGTTGTGAAAGTAGTGCCCTAAGCAGATTGTTTGCACTCTGCTGAGCCCTACTTGCATAATCACAGTACACAAATGTGACTGCAGAGCTACTGTTTTCTTGGGCAGAATGTAAGTGAGCAATTACATGGCAGCTATAAGTAATGAGATGCACATGTTGATGTTATTTGAAAGAACATACAAAAGATAGGTCTTTCCAACACCAGGTTCACCAGTACAGCAGAGCACCTGAGGACCCTGACTGTTCTTCCACTCCTGAAAGTCTCTAGACTCCAGAAGCCAATTACCTGTGCCTGGAGTAAGCTTACCATGTATTGTGGCATGGAGATCTTGTTGATTTTGATTAAAAGGAGACACAAAAGAGCATAGATCTGTATCAGGAAATATAGATTATAGAGTTTTCTTATTAAGGATGCCTACCATGTAGATTATTTACATCCCACTTGAATGTTGCTTCAAAAGTTGCATTAGCACCTATAGGGATTGGTGAGAATGCATATCAGGCTAAGACCACATACCAGAATGGACAGTAATGTTCTTTTGAAGTTCCATGTGAGAGACCATTGGATTCAAATGATGTTCCATCAGGTTCAGAGCAGAGAGCGAGACAACAAAGTAGACGACAAGATGTGTGGGGTACACGTGTCCATCAATCTCTGTACCGATCATGAATAAACTTATGTCGAGGTGCCTTGGAGCCTTATTATTACTAATGCTGCGCAACTAGCGGAGCGGCTGTTCTGACCGGACCAGTCGATCGGCACCTCATTTCTAATTTCGGAGACAATATGTACACAGCCAGCCGCCCAACAGCCGCCGCAGCCAGTCACCACCTCTTTCGCGATTTTCTTACAGGTCGATCTAGGCTGAAGCTATCCAGCGATTTGTGAATATGTAGGTATTGCCTATCTGACAAAAAGGTGGATCGATGAATTGACGTGGAGAATTCAGTAGCATCGGGAGCGCATCAAAATTTAAGTGTCCGACGACACCAACGCGCTCAGATTACGGTCTCTCCCAAACAAAGTTAGCCTGGACGCAACACACTAGAATGGCCTCTTCACCGGGTTGTGTATCTTTCATATAGAGCCTCCTTCAAATTGTCTCTCCTCTCAATCTAACACCAGGAAGGGCAACCTCAAAGAACTCATCCTCCTCGGCAGTCCTGTCCGGGAGACCGAGGTACGTTTCTACAGCCCCCAACACCTAAGTAATAATAACGCCATCTCAGTGAGGTGACCCGTCGTCTACCGAACCCTAACAATGCTCGATCAACAACCTGTTATCCAAATCCAATTCGACGCAACGCTCTCTTCATCAGCGGCAGCAGCACCCCAATCCTCCGCAACAACTTTCCCCTTCCAAATGGGTCCTTCACTAATCGCAGGTGTAGACTCAAGTCTAATCTCCAACTTTTTCCGAAACCTCAAAAAGAACGCTCTGGCATACTCTGGCTGGCAGCTTTTCTACATTATACACGATACATCTCGACATCCCTTACCCTGAATCAGCATTCTCCTGTGCGGTCAACAACGGCAATCCCAACCAGAGCCCGTCTCCAAGGTTTCCTATCCACCTTTTCAAACCAAAAGACGCTAAACTGGGAATCTTATTTGGATCGTCAAGATCAGAAACTCTCCCGTCTCCTAAACTCGATAGACAACCTTTATGTCGGACCTGAACCCGCTGTTTGAGCGTTTGGAGCTCTTCCAGGAACGACGGAATATCGGAAATCTGCAGCCACCAGAAAGTTGTGTTGGTTGTTTTCCGGTGCCGCATGGAGGTACCATGGCATTGTCCGGGTTGTGGGGGAGGTTGAGGAGATGCCGAGTGGAGGATTGAGGAGCTTTGATAGGAATTTTGTGCGTCTGAAGGATTAGCGTGAGTTTTCCCTCTCCTCTTCCGATTGATTCGATGCTGATGTTGGTTATAAGGGCGAAATTAAACGATTGCTTATATTGGATCGGCTTGTTGTTTGAGACCACATTCGCATCATTCTGCGTGGGCGGTTGGGGTTATGAAGGTTCAACGTTCAAGCTGAGCCTCAGCCTCAGTCACAATGCCAGATGCAGCCGCAGTCTACTCCAAGATCAACAAGCTGCTCTTCAATTCGTACGTCCCTCCTCTATCCCTTCCTGTCCTTGCTTACCACTTGACAGCTGGACCCCGAACGAACCCAACAAACTATCATATACCGTGTACGTCTAAACCTGAAATTTGCAGTGGATTGTATGGGTGGGAATGGATGGGATCTTGCTCGGGCAGAACCTCATCTTTGGCAGGAAAGGCGTTTTTAGCTTATGCACCCCGAGTAGCGGATGACGAGCAGACAGCATTCATATAGACAGATTATGCATTAGAATTTAGAACTACAGTAAGGAACGTTGATGGTTACAGCCTATTCCAGCTTACT